>WYDI02004302.1:0-10820 GCA_009867235.2 Psittacus erithacus | reverse complement strand
TCCAGGCTGCCCCAGCCCAGCTCTCTCAGCCTGGCTCCAGAGCAGAGCTGCTCCAGCCCTCGCAGCATCTCCGTGCCTCCTCTGGGCTTGCTCCAACAGCTCCACATCCCTCCTGTGCTGTTGCCCCACAGCTGGATCAGGACAGCAGAGGGGCAGAATCTGTGACCTCCTGGCCACCCTCCTTTTGGTAGATCCCAGAATATGGTTGGCAAAAAAAGAACCAAAGGCTTTAATTCCACACCCATGAAACTCAGGATTACTGGTATCTCCTAACATGTAGACTGCTTTCAATATTGCAAAAGGCAGCACCAGAAATGCCACTGCTGGCAGGGGATTCAGGGATGACAGCACCAGACACTGCTGCAGTACTGGCTCATTGCGAGAGCTCAGGAGAAATGATACCAGAGTTGGTGTCATGACTGCAGAGTTAACCTTTGTCACCTCTCTATTTAGGTGACTTTCTCCCTTAATGAAGCAGTTTGATTTATGTACAAGTCATTTGCCTTCATAATAAATTTATTAAATGATCATCTTTTTTCCCCCTCCAGATCTGTCACTTGAAATGTGGTAATTGGTGTTTAAACCTGCAATGGCACGTCATCAAATGAGTTCAAACAATGTTACACGTTCCTTGCTCTCCGTATCATAACGAAGCTCAGCTGTCAGCACTAACTTGGGGACAGGAAGACTCCAAAGGTAAGGAAAAATCCTGGTGGATGCTACCTTGGGATGCTGATAGCCCAAGGAGCTGCAGCTTCTTTTCACACTCAGTGACATGAGACATAACAAGGACTAGGGAGCAGCATGAGATGCATTGGTACCTGAAGTGGTAATCCAGCCAACAAGAAACCCAAGGAATTCAATAAGGACTAATTACATGGATAACATTAGACATCTTCAAATACGTTGCTGAATCAGATCCTAATCTCTCACTCTTTTGGCATCTCAAAACATTAAAACAAGTAAAACTGTGCCAAGAATCTGCTATAAAAATAATTGCTTTTAGTTTGAAAAACTTACTTGTAAAATACCTATAGAGTTGCAATTGGTCATATTTTCTCTTCGAGAATCATTTTACACGAGATCCTTGGTTTTCATTTCCCATCCGAGTCAAAAAAGTACTTCTGTTTTAATTAGTTTTATAAATTTGCTGAGCTAAATGAATACAGTGGCAAAATGAGAACGCCAGACACTGTGCGCAATCTGAGCACACTGTATTACTTGTGGAACAAATTGTAAAGCCATTGCTTAATTAAAATTATTCGAAATGCCAAGATGTGGAAACTCTGAATTATGCTGCCATACAAAATCTAAAGCTCATCTTAATAACTTCCAATAGCCTCAGCTACAAAACTTTGTCATTTGAAAGGTTGCCATCTATGCATGTGAATTTTTTCCCCTTTTATAAATGTACTTTTAGGACCTCATCCTGATTTGATCATTAATTGCATCAAACACCACTTGGGCTTCTGCTCTTGAGCTGCAATGACTGAGAAGGCAATGAAATCGGAAGACATGAAATTTAAAACACAGCTTGCAAGGTGTCGATGCATTTAACTCCCAAGTCCTTCAGGCTTTCCCAGTTTAGCCAAAGAACAGCAACCTCCAATGCCAACATCACCTGGGAAAGGGTGGCTTTACCAAAGAGCCGGCCATCCTTGAAAGCACATCACTACTTCACCCTGTGGATGATAAGGGCAGCATTTTGCCACATTTTCACAAGGACCATAGTCCAGATGTAAGCCTTTCTTCCCTAGAATATCATACACAGCCAAAGAGACGAAACCCTTTGCCCAGAAGCAGTTTTCAGCAGAAGCCATGCAGAAATCAGCTGGTGTGAAAATGAGCAGTCCTATGTGGCCAAGGGTTTAAATGGAGAGTGGAAGAGTTCTAAATTCATTCTATGACACCAATTTGAGACTTTTCTTCTAGTGGATAATCTTAGTTTTCTCAAAACCCATTACAATCAAGGTATAACTTAAACTATTTCTCCTTCCTTGCGATGGCTCAGTGTCAAAGCCCTGTGAGCGGCAGAGATTAGTAATATCTGATTTCAGCTTTCAGGGCATTAATAATCATGTGAAATTGCTCTTACAAGCAGGGATTCCTTGCCCACTGCCTGCTCTGTAGATGGCTAAGACAAAACCTACCCAGAAACACAGAAACTGTATTTCCGTACAGCTCTGCCAGCTGGCCGCACCATTATACACGTAATTCCTTCTACTTGGGTTTCTCAGTAGGAAAAAAACCCAGGACCTAAATTGAATACATCTTAGGAATTTCAATTTAATTAAGAGGATGACAGGAGGTGATAAAGGCAGAATGGTGTTTAATACCATAATGGATTTCTACCTTCATTGCACTGATACACCTATGCCCGTGTGTTGATATGTTCTAGAGGAAAAAAAAGTCTGTGCAATCTGTACTATGTCGTAGCAGACATCAGTATCACGCGTACCTGTTTGGAACCGAGCAAAGGAGACAAAAATCTCACTCTGTGCTGCAGGAAAGGGAACAGATGGTGCAAAAATTCACACACACACAAATTCACACTTGGAGCTGTGAAAGGACTCCATCACGTGAGGAGCTGCATGGTGGAACAAGGGACCAACAGGGACCTTGCAGCCATGGATGGAGCATGGGAGTAAGCCACACGCATGCTCAGAAACATTGGCTCTTCTGTTCAGGTGACTGCTGAATACTTCCACACACAGTTCCACCCATTCCTACAAATCCCAGAGCCAGTTGTTGGTACCCAACACGTACAAGTGACAACCCACCATCTGCAAATGCAGAGTCCCCCGTGTTTTATTTAAGAACATATATGCAGATGGTTGTCTAGAAAGCACATCCTATAAATAAACCATGTTTAATAACCCAAGTAAACCAAACGAAATAAATAAACCATGCTGCTGAATGGCAATTTCCTCTGCAGAAGAATCTGTAAAAGACTTTCTGGGGTTTGCAAAGTGCCTGCCTGCAAAATATTTTGCATGATACAGTGCTATTCCTTCAACAGCTGTGAAGGCCTGCATGGTTCATCAGCTAACAAACTGCCTCCTGTACCGCTCTTCCGCTCTG
The DNA here is from genome assembly GCA_009867235.2 of Psittacus erithacus. Taxonomy (NCBI): domain Eukaryota; kingdom Metazoa; phylum Chordata; class Aves; order Psittaciformes; family Psittacidae; genus Psittacus; species Psittacus erithacus. The sequence continues at coordinate 7,739 of WYDI02004302.1, read as the reverse complement.
AAACGGCACAAAACAAACAGCCTCAAACGTCAGCTTGAGTCAGACTCAATTTTGTAACTGCTAGTTATAGTTTATTAGAAAACAATAGCTATTATTTTCTTACTGCTGGGAGTCATTGCTCTTGTGGGGTGAGCAACACCAAGCCAACCTGCACCAACTCATGTCCAGCCTGGCGGATTCCCCACAGACCATTAGGAAAACAGTGAAGCTGTGGCTGCCCCATCCCTGGCAGTGTTCAAGGCCAGGTTGGACAGGGCTTGGAGCAAGCTGCTCTAGTGGAAGGTGTCCCTGCCTGCAGCAGGCGGTTGGAACTGGATGAGCTTTAAGCTTCCTTCCAACACAAACCATTCTAGGATTCTATTACAACTTACTTCTAAAGACGTTACTCTCAGCTGCAGAACAGCGTGATGTGAATGACGCTGAGTTCTGAGCTTATTCTGGGTTTATTTCCACCTCCCAGATGAAGGGCTGAAGCCAACCCGACCTGTGCCAATGCTGGAAGGGGCTGAGCAGCAGTCTTAATCCTGCTCCTGCTGTGACAACAAGGGGGAGAGATGGAGCACAGAAGAGAAACGTCCTGTCTCAGTCTGCTAGGCGGTGGATTGCCCCTTGGGAGGCAGTGCGGATGGGGTCTGCCAAAAACCACTGTGAAACTGCTCTAATAAAACACCATGGCTGCCTCTGCAAAGGGGCTTCAACTACTCTGTGTAGACAGGGGAGTCATTTCTATAGGAGGTGTTGGCAGGATTGAAGCCAGACTGGTAAGAGATGGTTTTTAGAGTCAATTTGTTCTTCTCTGCCCTGGTTTATTCTCTGTATAAAGCTAAGAATGCAGGAAGAAAAACCAAATCCAATTTGACATCAACTGATTTTTCTCAGGACTGAAGCTCCATTTCATTAAAATAAAAAAATCCCCTGTATTTCCATACATGCCACAATCTGCTGAATTACCAGAACGTATTATTTATATAGAGCCTCCTGCTTTCAAGAGATCCATCATTGTTGGCTTCCCTGCTACATGCTACAACACAGCTTGCCTTGTTTCACAACCAGAAGTGCGGCTCTGTCTTTTTGTCTTCCTCTCCCCAGCAGCTCAGCTATTCTTTCGAGACATACTGCAAGTGTCAACAGGTGGGATGGGGCGTTCGGAGGTAGCGGCTGCAGCGTTACTACAAAGGACCATCTGGGCACGACATGCAGGCACAGAATGCAGAATCCGCAGCCAACAACGCTGGAACATCTGTCTGCCCCCAGCCTCTTCACCTATGGTAAAGGTTATGCACCATCGCGGTGCCAGCTGTGTCAGGTACTAGGGTTTTTAAAGGGTAATTTAAAACCCCAGCAATAACCTGTGGGCACATGGGGTTTTTTACATTTTTATGCTTTTTAAAATACTAAATTGTGCTTAATTCAAAGCTAAAGAATCCTCCCTGCACTGGAGATCTTACCACCACTGATCAGATACGTGCTTACTTGCTGAGACTTCCCCATGCGCGTGCAGGACCACACTCCACATGATAGCAGTGGATAGTGTGTTGCCTTGCCTGCGTAAGCATGTAAGGGGGAGGTTATGTTAGATACAACAAGGAATTCTTCACTAAGGCTCTGGCACAGGTTGCCCAAGGAAGTTGTGAATGCCCCGTCCCTGGCAGTGTTCAAGGCCAGGTCAGAAAGGGCTTGGAGCAACCTGGTCCAGCAGAAGGTGTCGCTGCCTGTGACAGGGGCTGGAACTGGATGATCTTAAAGTCCCTTCCAACCCAAACCATTCCATGAGTCTATAAAACCTGGGATCATACAGGCAGCCAAATGATTTTCAGACAGATTTCCCAAAGATACTATCAAAGGAGGGAGCTTAAAACTATTAATATGCTATTAATCACGCACTTAAAAACCCACAGAGGAGCCCCGAGACAACAATTCCCCCATATTCCTAATGGATTTTACGATGAATAAACAAAAGCACTCCCGCCCCGCACTTTCCGTTCCTAAGACCACTGCCAACTCTGACATGTTATATATTCCTCTGAGTAAACCAGTGCCAAACATTTCCCTATCTTTAACAGCAACTGAAGCAGTAGCTACTGGGGACTCCTGCAATGCTCAACCCATCATAACGACTGAGCCAAAGCCCCAGACTTTCAATTCCTTTGGCTAAATCCCAGAATTTCATCTCTCCTGGCTTTTCAAACCTGCACTGCGCTTCTAGCAAGCAGTGCTCCCCACTGAGAAGCAGGCGAGAAATGAGGAGAAAGACATTAATTCCTTAGATGATTTGGGCTTAGCACCCCCCTGGATGCTCCCTGGCTGCTAACATGAGAGGGTGAACCATGTGGGATGCAGAGGTGTTTCCCAGTTGGCATCTGAAGAGGAGGACGGTGGAAAGCGCTCCAGTTACCTATCCAGCCTAGCGTAACCTGGGACCTTTTGGTCCTTTCTGTTTCTTTGAACACAGTGGTTTTTTAGCGTGTCTTGTTAATACTTCATGGTTTTTTTAGGGATTGCTTGGCAGGATATGCCACCTAAGGAAATGGGACCTTCCTGTGTCCAAGTTACAGAACCAGCCTTGAAATGTGGCTCCTCTCCATGTGGCATTTCTTTATTCCCCAAAACTGGACTTTCTGACACCTTTTATTGAGCTTTTTGATGCCTATTTGTAAACTCCCTGCCTCCACAGGCTTTCTCCCTATTCCTCATACCTGAACAAGCTTGCTCACTGAATGATGCTGACATGGCTGGCACCTCAGAACTTCCACCCTGCAAGGCACCACTTTCCAGGGGCTGTTTTTCACACCAGCCACTGGTAAATGAGCCTTGTGTGACAGACCACTGGCTGGATAATGAGTTCATTCTCCAGACCCACCGAGAGCAAGGTACTTTCCTGGCCCATCTGTTCACTGAGCCCCTCACGGCATGGCTCTGCAAATGCTGTTTTTGAAGAGAACAGCAAACACCCGGTGGACCACTGATGTGCAGTAGACCCCGTTTTGAGGGCCTCTGTAACACACAGTGCAGAGCTTTCTCAGCTGAAAAATGGGAAGAGACAGAGCACCGGGATCACTTCAGAGCCATTGCTGGAAATTCTTAAACTGGAAGAGAAAAATCAGGAGGGAAGAAAGCCTCCAGAAGGCCAAAACAAACCTAGCACTGAAGTCGCACAGGCACAGTGATGCTCCTCGACCACCTCTTATTTCCTCCATGTTTTCTAGGAGAAACAAAAGTTCCAGGGAAGTCACAGACTGTAAACAGAAGCGGTCAGAGTGTCAAAGCCAAGATCATGGAAGACAAGAACAAGGAATGACACTTCAAATACCAAGCCAGGAAGTGTATCCAACCCTGACTGAAACACTGGCACGTCTTACCTCAAAAAGAAAACACAGATAAATAGCTTAGGTACCATCTACAAATGTCTTTAGAAGCAAGGAAAACTGGAACCTTCTTCACTTTGGAGAACGGATGAACAAGTGACAGGGGGTTGGTATACTTGGTATACCTGAGTGATGAGTGGTTTAATGAAGATAAAGCAGGCTGCCTAATACACCATCCTCTCAGTACAAAAACATGGCAATGGATGGCTCTGACAAACATCACATTTAAAACTGCCTTTAAAAAATGCTGGTTTTAAGCACACTGGCCTGCAGAGCTCCCTGCTATTTCATACAAACAAGGTGCGGATGTAGGTGGCTCATTAACGCATTGAGGCTGTTGAAGGTCAGGAGAACATCCTCACTCACAGCCAACAAGGCTGTTTAACAATGAACTCTCATGGTTAGGGCTGGGATATGAGCCAACTATCAGTAGCAGAGCTTGCTCCAGGTAAATCCTTCCACAGCTGCCTATTATTCCATATCACATCCTTTTTTCTGACACACACAGCACTGTCCATATAGAAACAGGACCAAATACATCATAGGTGCGATCCAGGATGGGAAATCCTATTTGGTTGTGCAATTACATTACTGTCTTTTCCCTGACTGTGCTAACGTCTGAATTAAACTGTAATATCTCATGACTGGAAGCCTTCTTTAATTCATGCTGAAGAGCCCTCACACAATCTGTGGCACTGAACAAAGCAGTAAATTCACCTCAACTTCTTTATGCTTTCCCACAGTCTTTAAATCATTCATATCCAGGCTTTCTGTGTGTTCTGGATTGGATGGAAATATTCCTAGCCCATAACTTTTCTATTAATGCTCTTGAGGAATGAACTCTTTAGAGAGAAAGTTCTGTTCTTTAATCATCCCATGTTTCACTGCCACAGGATAAGCCCCAAGAAGCCCCTGGGCTCTGAGCCATTTTGGAGCAAGTCTCTCTGAACGCTAGGACAAATCAGGCCCTGAATGCATCCCTAGTGAAGAGCACACTGCAAAAGGACGCCTGGTGAGGTGCCACCTCCCTCTTTCTGCTGTCTTGCAAGGAAAGGAAGGGTCAACAGTGCTCAAGAAGTCCTCCCCCTGTATGGGCAAAGAAGTTAGGCAAACTCTCCCGATGTGATGCGCTTCAGTGAATAAAGCATCCTCCGAATGTGCTTCCCTGTGACATGCAATGCCATTATTCACCAAGACTTGATAAAAACCAGAAAACAAGCTTGAGACCAGGGTCCTCTGCATCAGCTGAGGAAGCTCAATGGGGTGAACAGCAGAGCTGCACCACAGAAAATCAGACATCACTGCGCTGCAACTAATTTGTGAGACATCTCCCAGACATCATCTTCAATGAGAAACAGCATGCCAAAGGCTCGCAGGTAAAATCTCACTACTGAATACAGCAAAACACATTAAACAACATTAAAAGTTTGGTGTAAGAATGCAGAGTTCTGCAAAATTCAGAGAAAGGCCTTCCTTGGTAAGGACCCTATATACCAAGACACTGCAGCCTTTATAGTATCAACGACATTGACAACTGTTCTTTCCTCCATTAACTCCTTTTCCTCCATGGGTTTAACCCAGAGCTAGAAGGTCCCCATAATCATTGCTATAGAGGCTGGTAGAGAAGAGCCCCACAGGGATTTGCTATACTGTGAAATCCCCCAAGCTAAACCTCATTGAATGTATTTAGCAATGACACAAAGCATAACTGCAGGGAAAAACCTCTCTTTCTTCACAGGGCCTCTGCACTGGCAGCTTTGGAGCCACCTTACACCGCTCTGACCACTCAACATGACCAAGAGCTTTGCTTCATCCCAGGGAGCTTCTTGGGATGAGATTCCTTGCAAAATCCACTTCCAAAGTATGACACAAAGGTATAGGACATACACCTGGATAACAGAGAAAGTCCCTACCTTTCCTCTGCTTCTATGCCTTTGATACTTCAGGATGCTGATGGTAACTTGATGCAGTTCACCCAGTTTTACAATTGCAAATACAAACTGCCTCTAACCTTCTCTTCCCCAGTACCTCAAGCAACACATACAGGCCAGCAGGGCCTTTTCCGATCCCTGCAGAGACTCAGGAGTTCCCTCCTCAGCACAGCTCCTGTGCTCTCATCCAGACAGGAGTCTGGATGGTCCTTGCTACAGCACCACAGTGCTGGGACGGTTTAGGTGCACACTTGGAGGGACACATTGCTTTCACAAACAGCTGACACTGGCAGGATCAATATAACTTTAGAGTCTTGTAGGGGCAAGGAAGATCTTGTTGAAAGCACAAAACCCTGCTTTTGAAACAGCACAATATGCAAGCAAATATGAACATGGTACCACAGAGTGCTGCTTGTTTCTATATTGTTCCCCTAGGTACTCTAAATCCCAGCTTGAGGCCAGTTTCTCAAGCATGTTGGGCTCTTCTCAAAGCCATGTGCTACCACAGGTCCCTCCCTACTTCTAAAACTGCTGAGAGACGGTTTGTCCTCCTATGGTGCTCTCCAGCTCGCCTCTTCCCAGCTGCTCACAGCTCCTGCCTCCAGCCTCTGACCTTTCGATGGCTACCTGGGAAATCCCAAATTCAGTAAGAGACTTTTTAAAGCAAACAGTTTACATATGATTAATTCTGCTTGCAGACCTCAAACACAAACCAAACCCTTCCTGATTAACAAAGGTCACTGAATCTCAACAGTTTATTGCAAACAATTCGAACACATTACAGCCCTCCTCTGAAAAATGAAGTAAAAGGAAACCAGGTTTTGCCTGGAGAGAACAGATGTGGCTGTAGAAAAGGCAAGAAGCTGCCCACGTGCAAACTGAATAACTGATGGAAGAGCAGATGCGGGTTAACACCACCAGCAAGTTGCCCTTATAAAATGGAGAGGGACAGGGCAGGACCTCTTGCCACAGCAACCCCCAGTCAGAGAATAAAAAATACATACCCTAGTAGAGAGCACTACCTGGATGAATTCACTGTTGGATCCTTTGCCTGTTGGATTCACTTGGCAGTAGGATATTCTCTGCATGCTTTGAAGTTGCACTATTCCTTCATAGATGTCAAAACCCTTTGCAGGGGTATGTATGACATGACGTTATCTTCACTTTACAGACAGGGCAACTGAGAGGCAGTGACAGGAAGCTGTTTTCTCAAGATGAGATAGTGGGTCATCAGCAAAGTTAGAGCCGTGGTCCTTAAACCACCCCGGCATCGCTGCCGCCCTCCACAGCCGCCTCAGGAAAGACAAGGTTTAAAAGCAGCATCGATTCCCATTGGAGGTGCTCTGCCTTGGAGCACACCAAGGCTTTTCAGTGGTGACAAATGGTGACAGTGCCAAATAAAGCTCGGCACCTAGGGCTTCCCAGCTGAGCTGGCACACCAAAAAGCTCTGGTGGCACAAATGCCATTGTCCCATAGAGCTGGTGCTTCTCAGGCAGGGATGCTCCAGCCCTCAGTGGGCTTTCACAGCTCTCTCGCAGAAGGAGCACATGAAAACGTCAAGAAGGAATCCTCAATCATCTTCCCTCGCGTCCGCATCGTACCTTTCTCTATTAAGCAGCTGTGACTTTGCTAACCTGGCTGATCCATAATTCATAACTATTATCCACACTCAATAATTACAATGTTAATATTTTGTTAATTTAAAAGTACCTTCCTCTGGCAGAGTTCAGCCTGTACCACTGACTAATGCACAATTTAAGTGTTTATGAACAAAAGTGCTCCCTCTCCTCTTTCTTTTCCTCCCCAATTCATGTCTTCAAAATGTTTTCACAAATGTTCGGGAAAAGAGGGATTCTAACAGGAAATCTCATTAGTTTAAGGCAAATTTAAAAATTATGAGATGCACAAAGCCTAATCTATCAATCAAAGCCAATTGTGCTGTACAGACACACTGAAAGCCCTTCACTTTCCAATCACTAATAGGTAACACTATCAAATTCAGCCCTACACTCTACTAGAATTGCAGCAGAAAAGCACTTAGTGTAATATCCAAAGACAGCTTACCGAATACTATTCACTTGGCTTGCAGACAAGACCAAATATGTTAATAATTCGTAAGCTTCCTTAAGCAATGTGCTTTATCAATATGCTCAGAAAAGGAAATAAAAATACCCAACCAGAACATTTGTCGATGAAAAATGAAAATCTAACTTGTGTTCAGCCAGAGAACTGTGACTTCTTCTCAGTGTAGGCATTAATCTGTGAATTACACGTGGCTGTGTAGCTGCCTTGGCTGCAGAGCCCATCATACTATCACAGAAACCCAGACTGGTTTGGGTTGGAAGGGACCTCAAAGCTCATCCATTTCCAACCCCCTGCCATGGGCAGGGACACCTTCCACTAGAGCAGCTTGCTCCAAGCCCCTGTGTCCAACCTGGCCTT
>WYDI02004301.1:0-22043 GCA_009867235.2 Psittacus erithacus | reverse complement strand
AGTGGATAAGGTATATAAGCTGTACTGACTGGCAATAAAGTGGAACTTGCTTATCACTCATATTGAGTCGTCGCTTGATTCCCCGCGCCGTCGCCTGCACTGAAGTGTTAAAAAAAATGTTTAGACAAGCCCCTTAGTTAAATGGCTTAGTGGAGGACTTGGCAGTCTTGGGGTAATGTTTGGACCTGGTGATCTTATAGGTCTTTTCCAACCTAGTTGATTGTGTTGTTCCATAATTCTATGATTCTGCCAGAGAAACTGAATTAAAAAAGTAAGCAGAAGTAGCAAGTAATGAATCCTTTCAAAAATAACCCATTTCACCTGAAATAAAGTAAAACAGGAAAACATATAATTATCTTCTCCTGCATTAGAAAAATTAAAAAATTAAGATGTTCATGCACATCTTTAAGATACCTTTAAATATAATTCTCAAGTTAACTGTGTGCCACATCTAAGCTGTAGAACTATGCTCATGGAAGCTTAGTTCAACAGCAAGCATTTAATAGGATTTTTTGTTTGATTATTTTTATATAAATTTCACCATTTTAAGGAATTTGACAAAATATAACTTTAGAATATTAAGTACAAGTTTTTCCACTTATCTGAAGAAAAAAGTCTATTTATCCTCAGAGTTAAATATTCAGCATTTAGAGAAGTATTTGGGGAGATGAGAAAGTAGGATCTATTTATGCTTAATAATCCATATCCAGGACCATGATACACTTTAAAAGGCAGTAGATACTATAAATGATAAAACTGAGGAGGTTTTGTTTTCCTTAGCTTCCAAAAAATCTGAAACTTTTCCAAAATTTCATAGGAAAGCAAGTACCATAACTGTATCCTTGGATTCAAATACTTCATATTTTTGCAAATAACTGAATCATTGTTCCTGCAAATTCAATCTTACTGAAAGGAATACAAGAACTTTGAGCTAAAAATCCAGTAGTTTTACATTAGTTGTAGGGCCTTAATGTCTTTTAGTTGAACATAATGTGCTTAAAGGTCTTACTGAAAAGGAAATATTAAAATAAGACAGATAACAGCAACAAATAATTCTAGTGTTTAAGACTCAGCCCTTGCAAAAATCACATTTCTCTAAATCATATATTGGGGTTTCATGGAATTACTACTACATGAATTTTGTTTTTCTCAAAAGGAATATGCATATGTGCACTGTTTGGAGGCTTTAATGTTTTAATACCAGACTTACTTATTTGAAGATATTTTATGATTTGCTTGATTTAGTAGAGTGATACAGCTATGTTTCACAACATAAGCAGTACATAGCAATTGTAATATAGAGCTAGATCACAATAAAAACATGATTCACATTACCATTCTCTATATGCTGACTATCATGACACTGAGCAGTACCAATCACCGGGAAGAAATAAAAGATTCAGTTTTGTTGCTCTCTTCAAAATTCATTCTGTTGGTTGCTCTTTTTGTTTTACATTAGGTTCAGTTGAGACATGCATACACTTCTCTTGTGCTGATCTGGCTCAATCAGGAAGACATTCACAACTTTTCTTGATTAACTCAGGGAAGGCCATTTAGACAGTCAGCTGATCCACCCAAATGGTATAGAGATGCATTTGTTTAAAGCGATGATCTCCTGGCCACCCTCTTGTTCCTTTTGTACTGAGATAAGTTCATCTTTCTTTACAGCAGCTGTGATCACTCCCCATATTCTACCCTGAGCTTCACAAGCACATCACCTGTGCTCATCTCTTCTGAGTTTTGAGTAATAAACTTCACTGTGACCACTGGGATCCAGCATGCGTTTTGCAGAAGGAAGATCATTTTCTAATAGTAAAGTTTCTATGTTTCACTTCAGTCTATTTTTTTCCCTTTCCCTGAAAGGTAGGTGTCAAGGAGTAAAAGAGAAGGAAATACTCTTTTTCTAGTCATCATCTACGAAACATATAGCCAAATGCTATTGACCTTCAGATGTTAAGTATTTTTTTTATTACACACTCTTTTATGTTTTTTCATGGGTTTTAACTACATCATGAGTCCCTTTCTCCCACCCCTCTTCCTTTTATTCCTTCTTTCCATGTAATTAAAGATTAATCTAGTTTATTCAGAATACATGTAATGTATAAGAGACCCAAGGGTAGTTTCTCTATCTTGGGTTAATTCACAATATTGAAAGGTTGTCCAACTGTAAGGAGAGGTCATTTTTATTGCATATTTTTATTTCATATTTTTATTTACATTATAATTTGGAACAGAATCAGATTAAGAAATGTTGCTAACTTGTGCAAAATGTAGTTTTTATTTACTGAACAGTTTTAGTAAATCCCTGCTGATGTTTATCTTATCTGCAGTCAATGAAATACTTTTGTCAGTATCATGTCAAAGCTGAGCTAACCTAAGACCTCTCTGAAGTTATAGAGGAAGGGAAAGAAAGAGGGAGAGAACAAACGCGCAGGGTTGCCAAGGTGAATATCCTTCCATTCTGAAAGGCAACTTAGACTACTATCCAAAAGTTAAGATCCTAACAATAGGGGAGATTATATTAAAAGGCAGGCAATTTCATAGGCAGATTTTCTTTGGAGCCTCAGTCTGTTCTGAATATAGAATTCAGATCTCTTTAATACTGAGATACCCATATTCTATAGCCCTCTGAAGAAATACCTGGGAAAAAAACCAACTAAACAGACAAACTGCGTGAAACACTCTATTATCCAGGATAGAACAAGAGAATGTAATGCAAAATAATATCTTGATATTTATAAAAGTGATATTTACGCTGAATATAAAGAATAAGTACCTGGCCAAGACAATCATTTGTTGAAGGAGCAAGGTAAAAGTCTGAATACCTAGTTAAATTCAAATCATATTAAAAATATAATATTAAATGAAAGAATTTCAACTAAATGGTTACTAAAATCCATAAATATCTGAAAGCTTTATCACTCACAATCATTGTAAAATGTGTAAATTATTTTTATTATAATAGAAGTTGTGGTTTTAATTGTAAACCCCCAAAATACGGTTGTTAATATCCCCAGAAGGATAAGAATGATAGATAAGGCCCAAGGAAACTGCTAATCTTACATATAAATCATCTTACTTACAAATAAACCAAAATAAATTATATCAGATGGAAATAAACAGAATTTTTTTAGGTCATCTTCCAGGGTACTTACTTTTACCATTTTTGGTCATATAATTCCATTTTCAAAAAATATGAATAAGTAGAAGGTGTGAATCTGCTTTCTGAAAAAATAATTGCTCTTGACAATTCTCAAGATGTTTATAACTAATGTAACTGAGCTCAGCTGTAAAGCAAAGAGATTGAAACATTGGAAGGGCTGTTACTGTATACTACAATTACAATGTTACCATGCCAGCTAGCATATTAACTATAATTTAGTATTTTATATTGTAATATAATTAAAACCAAATCTGCCTTGGAAACTGAATAGTTGTGGGCTATTGTAAGATCATGCCTTAACCTCCTCTAAGATTGAAGAAGACCAGCTCTCAATCTCTGTATTTATGTCCTCTGGGCTCCAGACCACCTTTGTAACCTTCTCCAGTTTCTCCATATTCCTTTTGGTTAGGGGCACCAAAAACTGTACACAGTATTCCAGGTGCAGCTTCACCAGGACTGAGTAGAGAGGAATGATAGCTTTGTTCATTCTGCTGATCATACTTCCTCTAATGTAGTATATTACCTCTCAGGCGCAGATCTTTACATTTCTGCTGGCTGAACTTCATGAAGTTTTCGTTGGCCCAATGCTCCAGTTTATCATGGTCTCCCTGGGATAAAGGTCTACTATCTGGGATATTAAGCTTTTTCTTTCCCTCATATTTCTTATTGTTCTCAGATTTTGTGAGGGTGCATTTGGTGTATGTTGATGAAGATGAGGTAGTTTGCTATCTATGGACTGCTTATGGGTAGCCAAGTCATTGATTATTAACATTTGATGCTCCAAACTCAGGGTCTTAGTCTAAAATTCCTAATGTTAGGGTGGATTCAGGACCAAGTCCACTGTATAGAGAAATCATAAATTCCTGATCTGAAATACATTCTTTATGTATTTAGCACAATGCATAGTAAATGTCCCCGGCCTACAACCAATACCTGCTCTTCCCTTTTGCAGTCATGAGGAAAGGTATTTCTGTAGACACCAAAGCAGAATGAAGACGACCTACCAGAAGCACTGAGAAAGGACCGCAAAACTGACAGGCAATATTACGCACAAACTAGTGTTGATCTGAAGACTGTGAGGTAATCAGAAGTTAAGGCTCTGGATCATACACGTCTGCAGAAAAGGTCACTGATTTTAAGATTCAGACTTGTGTTCTTTATTCAATATTACGTACAAACTAGTGTTGACCTGAAGACTGTGAGGTAATCAGAAGTTAAGGCTCTGGATCATACATGTCTGCAGAAAAGGTCACTGATTTTAAGATTCAGACTTGTGTTCTTTATTATCATCTTTCATCATCACCACAATATTTATGCTGTTTCATTGGCTTTTTTGATTTTGTTTTTCCAATTGTAGATTATAGAAAGAGTACATACTACTTATATCCATGGCAACGAAACCCAATGCAATAGATGCTATTTATTTTCCCCAGACATGCCTCTCTTCTACACATTCTATTTCCTATCCTTATTCTTTAAAGTAGAATTTTTTCCCTCTATGAATTTTTTTTTTTTTTTTTTTTTTGGTGTCATTAACTTTGTATTTAAATCCTATCCACTACTCGTTAATAAAAACAATCCACTCAGGAATAAGAATTGATCCACCAATGAGGAGCTTCAGGCATTGAAAATTAAATCAACAGAGGATCAAAAGCAAAATATGTAGCCACTTAAGGCAATGTGAAAAAACCAAATTAGTCATAATGATGTTATTAAATGTTTTTTCTGGATTAATATGATACCAATAGTAAGGAAAGATACAATACAGAGAAACATGCAATTACAGTACCTACACACTAGATTATGAGAAGGATTACATGGTTGACCATGAGACATCATGGGGATGGCCAAATGTCTTTATTTAAGCAGGAAGTGTCATTACTTGCAGAGGGCCATTATGTGTCCCACTGTTCTTCAGAGGTACAGTGCAGTCAGGGGTGAAAAATTCATATCCTAATGTCCCTAATACTAGGAACCAATGCCTCAGAGAAGCAATAAACTCTAGTCAAACTTTTTAAAAAGTCGTTAACAGTATCCTTCTGTTCCTCTAACCAGTAAGGCTTCATCTATGTGTTTATAAATTTCATTTGGAAATTACACATTTGGGTTTGGGTGGATGTGATTATTTACCTTTTTTTAGCACGTTAGGATGCAACAGGGACTAATTTTCAGTCTTTTCTCATTGAACTTCAGAACTATTAGTTTCTCAGTTCTAATAAAGAGGAAATTCTCATAAACTGAGACCCTTATTTGGCCTACTTACTGCTTTTACTTCCCGCTTGCCCAGGGACAATTAAATCACAAATTAATGAGATCCATTAATATCTTACTCACCCAGTGTGTCCAAAGGTAATTCTATATATCCAGATTTTCTCTGTTACCCCATTTCCTCTGCCTGTACTCCTACCTTATGCCTTACTGTTGCTGTATTTTCACAGCATTTCGAAGACTGAGACACACGAGTCTTAACTTCAGTTGGCTGTGTTGATTTATCTGATTTGTCATTATTTGGCAAGCCTATTCCCAGCCCCAGTTTTTGTTTCAGACTGCTACTTTTCATCTGTGAGAAGTCTGCTTTTATATAGGTGTAAATGTGAGTGTACACCTATGTGCATATGTACAAGCATACACACATCCATACATGTAACCATATTTGAGTGGGATACATCTAGTTTTAAGTAATTTCTTACAGTTAGATGTGACAGGTGTGCTAGATGCTGTCTGGAATAATCCCTTTTATTTCCCCAGGAGTACTGCAGAATATTTTGATCTTCGTCCAAGATTTAAGAATATGGCTAGCAAGGTGACACTTAGTTCAGGAGAGAAGAGTTAGCAGACAATTTTGCTATGACAAAGCTGAGGAGTTAAATAGCACTATGAAGCTGGGCTTCAGGAGGGATTCACCTCAAGATTAAGACAGGTCAAGTCAGGTTTCTATTGTAGCAGTCTACAAATGAGCAGGATATCCAGGATATTCAAGCCTCCATGGTTAACAATAGGGCTTCTGATTTTAACTATCAGTGAATGCTCTTGGAAAAATAATGTTCCTAATGGGCATTGTAAATATATATAAAAAAGCCAACATTTACCTTTCTATTTTCATATCAGGCTTGAAACTACCTGCCTTAAATTTTGAAAAAAATTACATAACTGTACCAGCTATAACAAAGTATGAGGGCATCATCTATCCTGACATTGTTTCAAAGGCACGAGGATGATATCTCTTTGGAGGAAAATTTATAGACAGACAAGTTCCCTTTTCAATTCAGAGATTAGCATTAATGTATTATTTCAAAATGCATATAACCAAAGAAACAAGACTGTGGTTTATGGATATTCTAGTAATGAGAAAAATATATTGTCTTTTATTTAATATTAGTACTACATACAGATTGAAAAGATAGTCTGTGTTTTTGGTGCGTGCAGACTCAACACCTTCCTATTCCTCTCAGTTGGCAAACCAACAGCAGAAGTGGTTTGCCAGCTATAAATGTTCTGCTTCTTCTATACAAATCACTCTAAACTAATTTAATATTAGTGCAGATACAACATGAAAGGCTCTAATAAATGCTTTTCATGTTATTAGATTGCTTTGCCATCAGCAGGCTTACAAGGCTTGTTTACTAATATGAATGTAAAGACTGTCAGGGCAATGACAAATGAATCGCCCTGTCAGAGTGAAGATCGTTATTAAATTGATTTAAGTAACTTTAATTGAAAATAGATGGGTAAAATGTTTTATCTTAAAATGATGTCTTAGAAAGAATATGCATCCAATAAGCAATAGAGATATCACATATAGTATTAAAAATCACTATTGAAGCAGTTTGTGGTATCTGCCTCAAATGTGGAAACTAAGGAAAAATATGCAGTAGTGTGTGCAAAAAAGTTTTTTTACTGAAGATTTATCTCAACAGTTCAGTGGGTGTGGCTGTGGCTATGGGTCAGTATGAGCATGGAAGAGGGCTACATAATGAATTAGATTCATGGACAATTAAGGTAACAAATTGTGTTTCTGAGAAGTGAATAATGAAATAACAAACTTAGAAAATACACATTTCGTAACTATTAATTTATTAATTATAAATTAGAAAGAAAAATAATTTCACATGTAGAATATTTATGAAGACTTAATTTTCCAGAGACCACTGTATCATAGAATCAGAGAATGTTTTAGGTTGGAAAGGACCTTTAAGGTCACCTAGTTCCAGCCCTCTTCCCATGGACAGGGACACTTTTCACTAGACCAGATTGCTCAAAGCCCTCTTCAGTCTGGCCTTGAACACTTACAGGAATGGGGCACCCACAAGTTCTCTAGGCAACTTGTTCTAGTGTCACCACCCTGACCATATATTCAAATATATCAGTATCAATCTTGTCTATAAGAAAATATACTTATTTCACATATATAGTGAAATGCTCTTTATTTTATAGGAGTTCCAACCTAAATGATCCGAGCTACCATCTCCAAAACACATTTCAAAACTTCGGTTTAGCTAGTATTCTAACCACCAATATATTTAGTCACTAATGCTATTAAACTATCAACAACCCTTAGTAATTAATTGTTTGCATAGCATGGAACAGTTTAAATACTTTTTGAAAATACTTAAACATGCTCAAATTTTCTTGCTCAAAATTTCTACTTCCAAAATATAGGTAATGTTTCATGACACTGTTCCAATAACATGCTATCAATTATTCTAATAATTGTAACACATTACATTTTTAATTAAAATGATTAATTTTATCATACTCTTGTCATAAATTGTGTCAGTCTCTTTTTCTTCATGCTCATAAAGACCATTATGCACACATAAGGATGCATGAGGTTCTCACACAGTTAACTAGTATGCACCTTTCTGGAGATACCATGTCCAAGTTTAAGCACAAAGCAGACTAACAACCTGCCAATAAAAAAATTACAAAATATGAAGAACTATCTGTTTGCCTTTTTTAATTCATAGGTAAGAAAAATTACTGAGACAGTATACATAAAGTGAAAATTTCAGTTACTCTCCAAGTCCAGAGACAGCATTGTCAGACTCTATTGTCAGACACTGTCAGACAGCTAAACTAATACTCTGAAGTTTAAATAACACCTTTTACAGTGACTTCTGGTTGTGCCAAAATGGCCTTGACTGCTGAAATAGTCAAAGTCTCACATACACCTCCTTTTCAGATGCTCATAACATTTTCTTCCACAACATGTAATGAATAGAATAAAACCTGTAAGTCTTACTGCACACCACTAAGTATCAAGAAGTTTGGATAATCTACAAAAAGGTTTAAAGAGAGGTCAAGCTTTGCAACATCTCCTAAGTTCTTCATATAGCTGAATATCAGACTTGGTGGCACGTAAGAGCATTTCATAGGAAAAAGGTAAAATAAAATTACACAGATATAATTTTTAAATTTCATTAGTAGTACCAACCTGTTTCAAATTAATTACATCTTTTACTATTTTATTTATAATACAAAATCATTCAGAATCATGAAGACTTGGTAGTATGTGAACCGTTAGTGAAGGATTCATCTCATTTCATTCAGGTGGCCTAAATGAGGCACTAAAGATAGAAGCCTTATTGCTTTATATTTGTTCTACAGTCAATGGATATCCAGAATACAGATGAAGGATATCTTGGTAAGGTACTTACTATTAGGTGGAATCATTCTCCTGAAAGGGGGTTTTGCAGTCAGAAATTAGATTCATCTCAAGTATGACTGAAAAAAATAGTATAAATAGGAATCAGGCATTCACAATAATGACCTTGTTGTGAATACTATTTTCCATTGCAAATAACTCCTGAAATTAGAAGATGAATTTATCTAGCCTGATATTAATAATGAAGTATATGTTCTTTTTTGTTGGGTGCCTAAGGGAGAATTTGGATTATGAAGAACACACAAAAGTGAGCCCAGCTGAGCTCACCTTGGAATATGCTTGTGAGACCTCACATACCAAAGCTTTAATTTAAAGCTCTGAAGCAGCTTATTCCAGTGTCAAATGAGAAGTACAAAAATGTGTAGGTTAAGCAAATCCAAGGCATACAGGCTTACTTTTCCTTTCCTTGGCTGAGGTAATGAGAAAAAAGTCTTTATAAAATGAAATGGGCTCACTGTCAACTTTTCCTGAGAAATGTTTTGTGTGATAGTAATATGTGGTACACTTCAAGCAGTGAAGTTAAAACATCAACAACAAGACCCGTCACCTGCTCGGCAATTTGTGAGGTTACTGGTGTTATGCTGCTTAAAATTAATATAGTATCAATCATTGATGTAGCTTTTATTTCTGTGTACATTTTTTTTTATTTAAAGTAATAATGAGAAAAATTAATGAGTAAAAAGAGCACAGACACTCAGTCGTACAAAAGGGACTTCTGCAGACCTCATTATGTTTGCAGTATTACACTGCCTTCACTGACCACAAAGGCATGTTTGAATGTTTTCATTATACTTGTAAAGAACAATACAGGCTTATAACATGTGTAGCTGGTAACTTTGTAAAAACATAACAGCTTGTCTTTAGTGGCTCCTTCATAGCTATCTAGCAAAACAGTGTTTTCTAAAAAATTGCTAACAGCTATATATGTTGCAACTGCCTTATTTGTCACTGTGAATTGAGTATTTTCACTGTATTCTAGTCCATAAACAAGAGAACTGTCCTCTCCTACCTACTGTTCAGAATCAAATGAAAAAAAACCCCAAACAACAGCCTAAATTTGACGTATTCTAAGCATTAAGGATTTGAACTGTCTGAATAATAGAGAAGCCACCTTTAGACAGATTCATTCAAATTCCACTTAAGAGTTTTTAGGACATTTTATTGTTCATTTTTTGAAAAATCTTATATAAGGTCTCTGTTCTCACAAATATTTATGGAATTAATATTCTCACTTAATATGTTCAATTTTCATGTGGACAGTTGCATTCTTTGACCATTTGTTACTCAGTCATTTGCTTATTTTCCCATATTTAAGACTTTCAGTTATGCAGTTACAAAAAAGATTATGTGTCACCTGGGTGAGCTATCCTGCACTGAAATGAAAAGTGGCAAAAATAACCACAGAAGTCTAAGAACACTCACAGACTGCATATTATTTATTTTTTTCTATGGGAACTATCCACAGCTAAGTAATACACTTGTAGAAACCTGTACTGGTTCACAAATAACCTGTTATCATAAAAATTACTTACTTTGTCAAATAGCTTATTCACAAAATAGCTTAACAGTTTCTTGCTTTATTATGTCTTCAATCACGAAGAATCTCCAAAGGTTGACTGTCAGGATTTACTCTACTTTTACTGCATAACATCTTATGTATTTCAAAAGGCTTGGCATGGTGGGGGGGAGTGGGTGAAGGAGAGAAGAGAAAGAAAGAAAAAAAAGCTCAACCCCAAACTTACATCTACTAGTTTTAATTTCCATCTGACCTGGAACAAATTCTGACAGAATTATTTACACTCATATTCTATTAAAATTAAAGTTGTGTCCCCAGCTTCTATCATAATTTGTCTTTTTCTGGTATGGAATTCTACCCCATCACCATTAAGAAACTAAATGAGAAACTTGATAATGCAAATGGTGGAGGTAAATTTTATTCTTCCATTTCTCATATAAGTGTAATGCCCTGATTTAGGTATTAGGACAGCATGAAGAAAGGTGAAAAAAAAAGGGGGGGGGGGAAAGAAAAAATTCCCCTTTTGAGGGCTTTCTCTACCTTCTCATACTTGGGAAATTATGGAAACAACTGCTGGTTATGTCAAAAAATTTTTATTTCCAAATGAGTGAACTCTCAGTTAATGGACCTTCTGTCACAGATGGTGGTATGCGTTAGGTGTTGATTGTTGAAGAGATTAATCATCTTGCCTGATTATCTTTTATACCTGGGTTGAAAAGGCCTGAGGAAATCTTTAGCACACACAACACAACTATATGGGGAATTTCAAGTGTTATCCTTCTTCCACAATTCTCCACTAAAGAGCTACCTTCAGAACTCTCAAGTAGTAAATCACTAGCTTTAGCACCATATTTAACCACACAGAAAACTGTGTATATATGTAATATAGACATATACATAAAAATGTGAAAACATGCATGATTAAAAAGTAGTGTTAGTGAAAATTAATGGAAAGAAAGTGAAAAATCAGTAAACTAAAATTCTATCTAACAGACATTTTAACTCAGAAGACAACTAGGAAAATACAGTTTCAGAACAAGACAGAATCTTTAACTAAAACTAAACTACGCGTAATGTCACTTGTGAAAAAGTTACAAAACTATATCTAGAAAGAATTGTTTTCTCAGCCTCAATTATGAATGCTCCATGATGCTACAAAATACAAAGAAACATCATTTGGGAGTTTATTAAGAAGGTTCAGAAGTTACTGCTAATGTCAGAAGATGCCCACGAAATCTTAGCAATTTTTCTGATGGGAGCTGCATATCACTTTGTCAGTTTTAAATTGTTTTGTAGATCTACACAACCAGAAGGAAACTACTTCATCTATCAGTGCAATATATTTTTAATTTAGTCTGAAAAAGTGTCTCCAAAGATGATTTAGAGAGATCATAAAACGATTTTTTTCTACAGTTCATTATAATGAATGAGTTTTAAAATGACAACATATTAAATTTAATGCAATAATGTGATTATATTGCTTAAAATATGCGTATTTATAGAGCAGTTTACACATGGAATGAAGTTATCCAAAGAGTAAACATAAAAGTGAAAACTGAAAAAAGCACATTGTGGATAAAAAAAGCTGCACAGTGGTAACACTTTTAGTCTTCAAATTGATTTAAGATGAGGTATAAAAAGGTAGTGCACTTTTTCTAATATTTATGTTAGGTGAAAAGGAAACGTAAGTACTAAAACTACTTAAAGAACACTCGGAGTTTTAATTAATAGCTTTGCAGCTGTGCTCGGTCAAAGCTTGTGCCTTGAAATAGGAATTGAACAATGATTACAAAGTTACACACCCTCCTTTCTTTTATGTAGAATTAATTACTTGGATGCAAATTCCAGTTCATTGGGATTTTTAAAAGCTGTTTGATAACTTTATTCACAAAAGTCAGTGTGAACAGAGATAGGTTAAGACTCAGGGTTTTGAAAAGGTTGATTACTTAATGAGTTGTTCAAAACCACACAATGAGACAGTAAAATAAAACATCAATATGCCAATATTTTTCTCACATAATGAAAGTAAAGCAGCACAACTGAGAACTGTGATAAAGTCACTGTTAGATCTGTATCAAAAATCAAATGGCATTCATGTTTGAGTTAATGTAATTAGGCCTTATTGTTGATTGCAATATTCTATTAATTTTCTACATGTGCAAGACAGCAGCAGTTGTGAAAAATAGATCCAAAGGACTTCTGAAGCTAGACACAGAGTTTGCCACTACAGAAGCAAAAGTTTATCTGTGATATTCTCAAATTTCAGGAAGAAAATATTCCTTCAGTTTTCTAGTTTCATATTGAAGAGCGATTTTAGTGGTTGTCAATCATCTGTATAAGAGAATGAGTCATAATTTTTACCCCAGCCAATTATTATGAAGTATGAATGACTGATTTAATTATATAATTATAGAAAATAAGATGATCGCTTCCAGCTTGTACTGATAATAGCAATATTGAAATAGTGCCTAGATACTCAGTATGGGATTGGTCCATTGTGTGTAATACAATGCCTATGCATGACAGAGACATCATCCTCACGATTAAATATATATGAGAAACTGAGAGGAAATACTCTAAGGGCAGAAATTATATGGGACTTCAACATCCAAATGAAACTTGGAATATATTTGGTAGCAGATATTATCCAGTGTAGATTGCTAGTGTCAGTGCTGCAGAGAAGTAAGAAATTTGCTGCCTTCAAGAGTTAGGGGGCTACAGCTGGGCTGTTTTTTCCTATAGAAAATAGGTGGAAAAGAAGATCAAACCTGAAAAGCTGGTACTTTTTGTTCCTCTTCCGTTCCTTCCCCTCTCCCTGTTCTTCTCTCTGTCCTTAATATATTAAATTGTCTGTTATTTGAAAGCACTGGACTTATTTTGCATTACTTCAGTGAATTTATTCCAATTCAGTGAGATTCAATGAAGTTAAATGAATTTTACATCAGCATTCAATTACAAAGATCTCCTTATAATGAAAGTTTGTAATAAAACAAGATTCTGTGTGAATTCCTCTGCCTCTTCTTTCGGTTCCACACTTGCTGTTCCTACTATCTCAGACTTTTTAATTTTTCATCGGTTTGTTTCAAGTCATTTATGTTTATCATTTTACAGTGCTGTATGATCCATTACCCCAACAGCTTCTTTCAAATTAGTAATTCTGTGCAAATTCTTATCTTAGTAGAAGCACACAAAACTAACATCTTTTCTAAATAACCCATCTTGGGTGTCATCTTTTCAGTGCATCTCACTTTCACTTTTGTGGTGAATTGACCCCAGCTAGCAACTAAGCACTAGCTGCTTGCTTACTCCCTGCCCCAAGAAGGATAGGGGAAAGAATTGTAAGAGCAAAAGGAAATAGAATTTATGGGTTGAGATAAAGACAGTTTAACAAATGAAGGAGAGAGGAGAAAAAAAACCCACAAGTGATGCAGTGGCAATCAGGTAATCACCACCTCTCACCAGCAGACCAATGCCTAGCCAGCCTCTAGGGAATGGGTACTTTGGAAAGACTATTCCCCAGTTTTAGTGCTGAGCATGACATTACATGGTATGGGATATCCGTCTGGACAGCCGTAGTCAGCTGTCCTGGCTGTGTCTGCTCCCAGACTCTCTTGCCCACCCCCAGCCTTCTCACTGTGGGAGCAGATTGAGAAACAAAGAAGGCTTTGATGCTGCGCAAGCACTGCTCAGCAGCTAAGAAAATTTTGGTATGTTATCAATGCTGTTTTTGTCACAAATGTAAAACATATCACAGCATGAGCTGCTATGAAGAAAATTAACCCCTCCCAGCTAGACTCAGTGTAACTTTTTACCTATAAACTTGGTGAAAGTATGGTATCCTCATCAAAGAATCATGGAAGGGTTTTGGTTGGAAGGGATGATCTTTAAGAAAAACTGATACTTTTAGTTTTATAATTGCATTGAGCAGTTTAGATGTCACACAAGAATGCGAGCAGTAAGAAGCCAGAACTCCTTGTTCCCAGATGAGTGGCCCTATAAAATATGACTTCATGTGTGCATCTTTCATTTTGTCATCTACAGAATTTTTGAAGCTGTACCACTGACCAGCCAAAAAAAATAATAATAAAAAAAATAATAAAAAAATAAAGCTGAAAAAGATTCCCCATCTTTTATCTGGACAAGCCTATACCCTGATGAATTAGAAATTTTTCAGGGAAATTGCATTCTACTATTTTTAACTTATGAAGAAGAAACTGAAATTAACTTGTACACCTTTTAAGTGAGTGATTCAGTTCTCAGACATTATTGTTGCATTATTACAAATGTATAATGCATAAATTTACAGAGTTCCTAACCTGAATAATGGCAGTCTAAGAGAGGGCTGAAGGAGTACTAGTCTTCTGCATAGAAGTGAATTTAATCTAAAGCCATCTGACACAAATATGTCCTTAAATTCAGAACAGATACTCCAAGGTGTTGTTATGTAGTTTCAAGACTTTTCAGTACTTAGCAGTACAGCTATGAGAAATGCACTATCTGGGAACATTATCATACTCTAATCTTGAATGAACAGAGCTTCAACACATTAATGTATTATTCCACTGAACTGAAGAGAGGCACTGTAGTATGAAAGACTTTCAAATTTCTAATGTAAATTAGACAAAGGCAAACCAGATTTAAACATGCCTCTGAAAGATGACAGGCTACGCTTTCCCAAATCTGCAGCATATTTCAGTGTATTCTCATTGTTTTGATTATGAGAAACAAAAATCCTACATAATCATGGGTGACAGCTTGTAACATCTCCTGCCCTCTTCAGAAATTAAAGTATTTTCTTTGTTCTTGTTTGGTTTATATTTGCTTTGTTTTGTTTTGCAGTACTTACCACAAGAGAGACACTCTTGCTTTCAACAACAAGAGCCCTTTTACCTCTACCACTCTATAATCTTAATATAGGCCCTTTTAGCCTATATTCCACGCACTGACAGTCTGTAGAAGTTATTCTGCTCCTGCTCTCCACATCTGCAGTAGAAATTATTTCCTTTGGCAAGAAAAGCATAAAAAAAGCTTGTTTAATATCTTTATGTCTAAATCCTGATATGACTGATCATACACGGGCCTGTAGTACAGTACTGCTTTTGTCAGTGGCAGGCCGTAAGCTTTTTAGCGAATTTATGAGGCCTAAGGACTGAGGCTTGTCAGGCTTGTTCAGTCTTTGTTTTTCCTGACATGCCTGCAGTTTGTTTTACTTGGTTTAGCTGTGACAGCAATTTCCCTAACTGACCAGGTATCTAAGGCTTGTTTGTTTTCCTGTTGTCTCTCTGTGTGGCACAACTGGAGTTTTATATAGATTTCACTAGCAAGCAGTTTTTTGATGTAGAATGAGATGTTTACAACTCTGGAACTCTCAACTCTGGAACAAAGAGGTAACATAGAGAAAGACAGGATAACAGATGCCTTGAGTAGTGGAGGCACATTATATAGTAATAAAGGGGCACAGGCAGAAGAAGGTGTGAGATGGGACATGGGCTTGGCCCTGGTGATCTGACAGCTATGAACAACTAATCAATTGCCAGTTAAAGATAAGCAGGCTGGGACCTAGCCAGGATGGGTTTTAGAGGTAATAAAGAGAAAAAAGAAATAGTACCTGCCATAATGCATTATGAATTATGAAACCATCAAAATGAACAGCACATTCCAAAGGAATCCAGATGCCAATGACTCGATGCAACACCACCACCACCACGAAAAAGAAACAACCAGCCCCCAGAGCTCAAGAAGTTACAGCTTCACTTTCCTAGACCCACCATAATTTTTTCTTTATTAAGTAGAATCTCTGTACTTACCAGTCCCACCTCCCTAACACTTGGCAACCTATTCCAGTCTTTTGCACACTTCTGTCACACTGATTCCACAGCTGAAGCTTCAAAGAAATATCTGCAGTGATAGCTTTTGAGAAATCTTTCTCTTCCTGTTAAGAAAAAGATGAAAGTCAGTTTTATATTGTGCCTATGCACAGGCCTGGCACATAAAAGAGATGGGTCAGTTACTGAATCTCTTTGTAGGCAAGCCTAAGTGCTGAAGGATCCAAAAGCTATCTCCCAGCTTTGCTTGTGGGCAGGAACTGATAAAAGCTTGAAGCTGCGATTTGATTCTGACTGCATATTTTGAATAACAGGAGCTCTATTCTTGCATGCCTTCCCTAAGCTGAGAGCAGAATCAACTCTTGACTGTGTTACAGATTACCCCAGGGCTGTCCTAGATGCACTAGTACTACACATATGAAAAGTAGGAAACCTATCTATTAAAACTGTGGTGATGATAGTCATTGGCCACTGTGGCTCAGATCTTGAACAGCCAGGCTTCTAAATGATTACACATAAAACCAGGATAAACTGTGAGTAGGAGGTAGGTATCTAAAAACATATATGTATGTTCTGTCTTTTGGACTACAGGAAAAAATAGAAGGTTGGGCTCACTTTTCAATTTGAGGCAGCTTAAGACCATAAACAGCATAAGAATTGATGCTCTCTGAAAACAGCATGAATAATTAGACTAGTTAAAATTTTTGAGAAGGTAACATAGTGTCAGTTTTATAAGGTACAACACTTAAAAACTTTTCTGTGAAAATCAGTGCATAGGACTTCTGACTTTGACCCACCAAGGTGTAAATGATCTTATATTTTCCTGTTTATGTATTTCTGTGGAATAAGGTAATTGAACAGACTTATCACTTCCCCAAATCATGAGGAAAATAAAGACTATTAAGATTAGTTAGATTTTGGTTCATAATTCATGAGCTCATACAATTTCAATTTCTACCGTGAAATAAGGAAGCCTGTTTGCTTTGGTAGAGAGGATATTTCATTAGCCTCACTTTTCCTTTAAAAATGTGTATTCATCTTGTGAACTCTGATTAAAACAGTAAAATACTGAATTACATGAAAACCAACAACTGTAAAAAATAGTTCTAAAAGTTATAAATAAATATAGAAAAGTTAGAATAAACCTCACAGTAATTTCTTTAAATATGACTGCCAAACACATATGACTGGTTAAGGAATAAAAATCAGAAACAACAACTCCTAAAGAAACATTTAAATGCCCAAAGCATGATTGATAGCCTATGTTCAGAAGTATAATCCACCAAAGCCAAATAAAATCTGCTTAAGGACCCAGGAAACTCAGACAACTGTCCAAAAAGCTATTGTGTCTCATGTTCTGTAATACAAATTCTAAGCATCACTGTCTTTAAAGGACTGAATATCAAAATATACACCCTGCACAGGGCTTCTTGGGATCCAGACAGTAAGCTTGTCCAAATTATTTAGTAGAGTTTACAACATCTGAAAACACAAAGGGTAGGCCAATAATTTAAAAGCTTATTCTGAAAAAGGGGATTTCAAGTTCAGTTCTGCAGATGAAAATATGAAACTGCTTTTCCTTAAATGCCAGGAAACTTCTGTTACTTCTTTATTTTAAATTGAGTCAATATATAACATTTTCCTAGTCAAGAAAAAGACTTATTTTAACCTAGGAGGAATGGAACTTCCTTGTGATCCGTGATTATAATCCCAGTTTACCCAATTTCTAGTTTCCCTTTTCTGTTTTTATCTGGTTTGATGAGAAATACAAAAAAATCCCGGAAGAAAAAACCTGACTAGAAGATCCCCTGCTGCCTGCAAAAAATTCTAATCAACAGGCTCAGCTTCCCCATGTGCACTGCACCCCTGGCCCTGCTCACTGCTGCTCCACCATGGGGCTGCCTGCAGCATCCAGCCTTGGCACTAGTGCAAGGTCTCAGGAGGGAGGAGGAAAGGACTGCCTAACATTGAATGTCAGGCTCGTAGCAGCAGGTCACTCACTGGAAACTCTCCATCCCTGTTTCTCTTGAGGAACTTATTCATTAGGCTAAAAAAAAACCAAAAAAACCCACACAAACAAAAAAAAAAACCACAACCCACACAAACAAAAAAAACAACCAACCAAAACAAAAACAAAAAAAACCCACAAACAAACCAACCAACACCAAAATCTGGAACTTAGGACTGTTAAAAAAAAAAGGCTACCAATAAATTTTCAGCTGCATATTTCTATTATGCTCCCTTTGGCTTATAATAGTATATCAAGCATAGCAGTGCTCTCTTTCTGTCCTACACATTTTACAGTCCTAAATATACACTGGCCAAGCTGTTGTAAGAAAAATGACAGATCCATCCAGGATACCCACAGGCTTACAGTTGGAGTATTTTTCTGGTCATTAAGAGATAAAAGTTAAAATCTCTTCAGTGAGATGAGCTTAAAGCCCAGGTCTCATCATCAATTTTTGGGCAACTACTGTAATTATCATGCAAGCAGATTGCCTCTTCTGTGTTCCAACAGGAAAAATTCCTGAATAGAAGTGAGAGAATTTACACTGAATTCCAGCTGCACAAAGTTGTTCAGCTTTAGATGCCAAATGAGGACTCAAAGTCATACAAAACACGGTATTTCAGGTGTACTGAATACACTGAGTTTGTGATCCCCAACCTAGATGCCTTTGAAGTATGGGGTATATCAATGTTTTGCTCAGCACTGGGGATACAATTTATGGAGATGGCTACCTGACTTAATTTTTTTGCAAATCTGAGACTATGTTAATGTTCCATAGTTTACTTAGGAGTCCAGAAGTCAACAGATTATATTTGAAAGATATTGAATATATAACACACACAGTTCTAAGAAAAGAAATAGCAGAAATTTGAAACTCATTAGAACTTTCCTACACATAGTAATGAACATGGCTACAGTAATGCTATAGTAACTACCTGGGCGATAGCAACATTAAGTCTAGACTATTCAATCCCAAACTGATGTCACAAATTGTTTACCAAACAGCAGCAGACAATTATACAAAATTATCTTGAAGTGACTACATAGCATGGGTGAAAATACAGCACTTTGGAGACTTGATGATATTTTTTTTTTTCCACTAAGTGCTTTGTTAACAAAAATATACCTGACAGTTCTGATACCCCTACTTTATTCTTGATGTTTATTTAATAGCTAGTTTTTATTTTTCTAAGGATAGTTGAACTAAAAAGTATTGTCCGTCTTCATGTTCTGGTTTGCTATTTTACCCACAAGCCTGTATCTTTCCATAACATGACAAGCAGCTAATCAAGAAAACAAAACTAGTGAAATGATTGAGTTCTGAACATTAAAGGTTAAATTAACTTCAAAGGAAACTAATTCATTAAAATGTTGAAGTGAAAGCAAGCAAAACAAATAAAACATTTACATGACTGTACTCTGAGATGAAAATGGCATCACCCAAGTTTAGTGATAATACTTGGTATATTTGAACCTCAAGTTTTAAGATTTTTCCAAGGAAAAATATTGTCTTTGAAATATTAGGCAGTGTGAACAAAAAATATGTTGTAAGAAACTGTTGTCATCATAAACAAATGGAAAAAGCATTAGAAGAGAATTTCAGCTTCCAAATGAAACCTTTGTTTTAAGAAGAAATATAAATGAAATGGGGTTTTCTTTTTTTGTTTGTTTGTTTGAAAGGTTTATTTTTACAATTGTTTCTCTTGGAGAATAAAACTTGTCTAATCAAAGGATTTGACCAGCTAAATATATGACCTCACTCATTTTAGATATTCATTTCCAGTTATCTTGATCATTCTGTAATGAAATTTCCTTTTGACTCCTTGAGTGCCTATATATTTTCTTATCCACTGGGACATATAAGTACATGTTTCTAGCACTAGGCAGATTGTCCTTATATATAAAATATCAAAGGAAGCATGCTATTTCTGATGTGAGTTTTATTTCGTATAAGTTGAGCCTTCAGCATGAACTCAGAATGAAGAATATTGGACATATTGAATATTTTGATGATATGTATTGGTTTTATGTGAACAGCTTGCCTTTATTTTCTTTCTAGCTGTACTTGAGCTGCGCTTGATAACATTTTATCCTTTCTTGATAAAACAACAATAAAAGTAACCAAAAGTACAGGCACAGCATGAGCAGGCTGTATTCACTGTTCTTCCTGAAGGGTGAATCATGCAGGAGTGTACTAATATCAAGGCAAGAGTCCATTGCTATGTAAAATATCCTTTTTTTGTTTTTGTTTGGTTTTCTTTTGTCAGTGAAACTGCTAATAAGTGTTTTAACCCTTACTAAAGACAGGCAGGAACTTCTGTCAGCTGAGATCCTACTCACATGCTGCTAAGAATTGAATGCTATTAAAAAGACCACTTTGCTAAGCACATGCTCAAAAATTCAAAGCTTCTCAGTGAACCTTAAACACTAGAAAGAAAAGGTTCTGACAATATATGGATTTGTACTTACCAGGACTGTTTTGATTTCTGTATTTAACCTGCTTCTGGTATGAACTGAGCTTGCACCTGGCACTGAAGAGCAAAGAACAGAAAAGAGTAATTTCATGCTTCCTAATATATTCTTCTGATGAGTAGATGCTGTTTAAACTAAAAGTACATTAAATTTCAACATGATCCAGAAGATGCATAAATGAGCTGACTGATGAGCCCAGAGATGAACTAGGGCTTATTTTCTTCCTTTTCAAATCCTCTCACACTTTCAAGGTTTATATAAGTTGCCACCTTTCCTTGACAGATTATTAAGGTAAGCATTATCTAATGGATCTTAAAAAGCCTTAATTACCAAAAATATACTTTGTATTTTACAGGTTTATTAGCATAGTGCATTACACAGTTTTGTTGAAGAGTTTTAGTCACTGTATTCAGTGGAAGGCGGGTGATCTAACTACCATAAAAATCTGTCCCATTGTCCTTGTATGATGTTATTGTTGTATCAGAAAACATAGGTAGATGTACAAATACATATATATGCAGCAAGCTTCTCCTTGACGGTAGTTATGGCAATGACTTAGATTGTGATTAGACAGTATCATATAGCCTAAAGTTATTTTAGTCACTTTTCAGTCTGTCACTGATCTAATCATCCACTCTTATAAAACTTCTTCCCTTTTATTTGCAAACAGTAGGTATTGAAACTTCATATTCTGCCTAATATTAATGACAGGCTTCCTTCCTCTCAAAAAATGAGCTGCTCAATTATTTAGCCACTTAGTGCTTTGCATCTGAAGCCTTTTATAATTGTCATATAAGGCTTTCTGTTTTTTCATGTCTGAACATATGAATTCAGAGTACATACATATTTGGAAACACATGTACAGAATGGTAGATAATTGTACTTAATGATGTTTATGGATACCAACATGTGAAGAGCAGTAAGAAACCAATGCAACTCCAAACTTTTCTCTTTTTTTTCTTTTTTTACCAGAAAGTTCTTTCCTAAATATCAATTTCAGTATTTCCTTCTACACACAGTGAATCATAAATGATCAGATCACTGGTACAGATGATTAACTTGGTAGATAGGAAGGATATAAATTATCATATCTATTATAGTAACTACTATAAGCATGACTACATTAGGCTTTCCCAGATGAGATTTAAAACGCTTATTTCAGGCAGAGCTAATATAGGAGAATTCAGCAAAATATAACCATTATAACAGTGGCTCCTAAACAAGATACAAATTTTGTGTGCAAGATTCTTGTAAGTATGACTTAATGCATCTTGCTTTCAAATGCACAATGTGGCTCTTTTTTGTGCCTAACAATGAAGACAACTCTGGACAGGGCTTTCTTACTTCTTTCAGTCTTTAATAGTGTCATGGGTTCAGCAGTAGCAGTCATTTTT
>WYDI02004297.1:0-41078 GCA_009867235.2 Psittacus erithacus | reverse complement strand
CTATCCTATCCTATCCTATCCTATCCTATCCTATCCTATCCTATCCTATCCTATCCTATCCTGTCCTGTCCTGTCCTATCCTATCCTATTTTTGACAGATTCTTCTACTGAAGTTCAGTCATCCTTAGCAACTCAACAGCTACAAGTAGTCTGTTCCCTTCCTTCGACCGCACTTCCACGGGGAGAAGGATGCTAACTAACTTCAGCTGGTAGCTGACCTTTCAAGGTCATCTAGTCCAACTCTTGCTAAAACTGAGTCTAACCAGAAAAGGTTGCCTAGGGTTTTTCTAGTGTTTTAGTAACTCCAGGGGTGGACACTTCACAGCCTCCATGGACCTCTTACGGTAATTTCCCTCCCCCCTTGCATCTAATCAAAATTTCCTGTGTTGGAGGTTGGATTCACACTACAAAACAAGACTTCTGAACTCATTCAGCATCAGCAGCTGTTTGTTCTTTAAACAGCAAGACCTGATTTTGCCTGTTTTTCACGAGAGAGGGTAACTGTGCGACTGCGTTTATCAAAAGTCTTGGCTTCTAATGAAACTTTCTGTATAAGACTTAGTTGATTGTGAAGCTCTTTGGAAGGCTTTGAAAAGGTCATAGCCTCAATCCTCAGCTTCAAGGAGAATGTCAGGAGGCTTTAAAGGGTCATTTTATATCCAGCAAAACAGTAGATGATATGGCTACAAAGTTTTAACTTGTCTTGGGCAAATATTTTCTCTAAGCTGCAAAAATGTTGTATTTATACTTTTAATGTATGCTCTATTATTAAGCTCTGACATTAAACACCTTCATGCCAGTTTAGAGGAACTGAACTTTACTAATCATACAGTAAGAGAAGGGAAGGGGAAACCTGGCAGGTCTTACAGTACATTTCTTCCTTACTGTTAACTTCAGCAGTCCCTTCCAACCTCAACCATTTTGTGATTCTATGACTGAGCCCAATGTTGAACTGATCAAAACTTTCAGCAAAACAGAAGATGCTGGAGCTCATTGATTTTAAACTACAATAGCTACATATATAATCTGTTCTTCATACAGTACAGAATGTATATAGCCTGTTCTTCATACAGTACAGAACATATATAATCTGTTCTTCATACAATCTTGGTGACCAGGATTCCTTATTAAAATTTCTTCTATGTCGTTAACAGGAAAAGGAATGGTGTTGATAATTCCAAGAAAGAGACCCAGTTTTGAAGCAAAACCATGCAGGTGAAGCCTTACAAAAAAATAAAAAACAACAAAAAAAACCATTAGAAAACCAAGCAGAGACCTCCATCTGATAATGTATCTTCCCTGGATATGCAGAGAGTGTTATCCTCAATCGAAAAGTGTGTTCTTGTGGAAACAACTCCACCATTCTGCTGATGTCTGAGGCCTGGCAAGCAAGGTAAAGATTTAGAAGCTACAGAAAGGTGTTCTATGGAACACAGCAGGACAATATAAGTTTAAGGGCTTTGAATAGCAAATTCTTAGAAAAATGAATTATTGTTTGGCTTGAGGCTACTTGAGATGGCCAAATAAATTCAGCTGGGAAAAGATGTTGAGGTCAAGATTAAGGGAAGAATCCAGGAAGTCAGCATTTAGGGCACTCCAATGTTTATTGCTTAACCCACTGGACTGTACAGGATATTGGCTTTCAGAACTCTTAAACTCTTCTGTTGAAATGGTTTCACTGTATCAGTTTCACCATAATTGGACAAGCAGAGTTCTGGGACCTGCTTCCCATCTGCAGGGTGCTTTAGCTGATTCTTCCTCAAGTACCTTTGCATGGATCACTTGGGTTTTTCTGGATCCAGAGAATGAATCTTGCAGGTATATAGTAAGAGTTCTCACTTTAGAAGTGAAATACTCAGTTTAGAGTTTCTGCTCCAGTAAATGTTTGATTGCCTACGAAAAAAAACAGAACTATTATAATCCTTGAAACTAGCAAAACTAATGATTAGAACACTCTCGTGAAGGTGGAAGCTCTCCTTAGGCATTGAGCGTTCAGTCTCCTCAGGCAGAGAAAGGAATTGTCACAAGATTGGTTTGAGCTGTGAATCTGTCTCATTTTAAAATAATCCGTCAAGATGAGTCATGCTTTTTTCAACTCCCAGTGTAACTTAACTCTACAAGCAGGAAAAAAGAAACCCAGGAATAACTCTCATTCATTGCTTCCTCCTACTTATACTAAATCTCTCTCAAACTTTGGAGGAGCACTTCTGACTGCCCATTGGTTCTTCATTTTCCCAGCTGGTCTCCCAAAGACAAGTGTGCAATTAGCCTTTGCCTCCTAGGCTAATTGACCTTTAGCCTTTGTCTTTTCAGCTAATTACCAAACCAGCCTAGCTGGCTGTTTCTCAGTGACTGACAAGAGTGTTAAGATAATAGAGAGGCTTCAGGCTGAAACACAAAAATGAAAAGACAGATTTTCCCACTCCCCCATTTTTATCACATATACTAGTTCTTTAGCAGATCACCCTGTCATAGAAACTGGTCCTGAGTCTATATCCTGAGGGTGTGAACTGCTGAGCTGTGGACTAAAGTCTACTAACTTAACAGTTCTGGCATTTAATTTCCTGTTAATTCCTAAAATTAACTTTTTGGGATTTCTTCCTCTCTCTAGGCAACAAAAATATTGTGGTTGAGTTTTTAATTTAAATTTTTTTTTTTCCATAAGAAATACTGTTTGATATGCATAGATTTCTCCCTCTTGTGTCTGTCACGCAACTAAACTGAATATGGGTAAATCTCACAACCCTGTTCAATCAATACATCCATAAGGATTAGGTATCAGCCTTGTTCCAAAAATGGGATTTTCACCCTAATGGCTCAACCTGCTGGAAAATAATTCTCTTTTGGTCTTGCCAGATGTAACGGCATAACCTTGTGCAAGAAAAAAGCCTTTCAGACTTGTAAAAAACAGGTTCAAATGAAGGTATCATTGGAATTTTTATCATTACCATGAGGGGTTTTGCTTCTGAGCCTGTCTTGAATGTCACAGAAAAATAAAAGCAAAAAGAGTTATTCTGGTCCGTTGTAGTCAGGATTGTTTACATCATTATTTTTAGAAAAAAACAATTAGTCTCCATTATTACAATTTTCCAAAAATGAGCAGAGGTTTTGTCTTGCTGATGCAGGTTGGTGCTGAAGTGTTCTGTGATGAATACATCTTTTGAGTCTTCGTAGCTTTAGAAGGACTCTCCTAGCAGTTGCTAGTAAAATAATTAGAAGAGTTAGACATAGTAAATCTAAATTAGTAATTTCTCTTGATAAGAGGAGTAAACAATGTTTGACAAATATCACATTTTAATGTTTTATAACATCTGAAAAGACCGCCTCATAGTAGGTCTAGAGCATGTCTCACATTTTTAGTTTGTACTACTATATAACAGCATAGGCATTCTATAAATCCCATAGCTGTAGTTTTCACGTATCTTTACTTGACACTGAGCTGTTACCATGATGAAGTCCTTATTCTTAAGCATACTGGAATGACTGTTTAGATACCTGTATGATTACAATTTGAAACTAGCTTTTACATTTCTCTATCTTAGAACTTTAAGAATACCTGCTAACATGATGCATAGTTTATTTGCGCATGGAAAATGTGATGGTGACGTTTGAGTTACCTAAAGAAGATCTAGTGGGAAATGATGTTCAAGAGATGGATATGTTTAGTGTGGGGTATGTTCAGTTGCCATGGTTATTTCATGAAAATATATGTATAGTTAGTTAGGTTGCTGTATAGCTTAACTTGCACAATAAATAAAACTATATGGGTGCAAAACCTGTCACACGAAACAAAATCTTTATAATCCTAGGGCTTATGATAATGCTGAAATATGTATTACGCACAGATACACAGAAGCAGTGGCAGCTAAGGTAACAGCATTTATCTTTTTGCATAAATAGCAAACCAGGTCAGAAATAAAAGAGTTTCTAGAAGCTGAAATGATGATGTGATAATCTGAATTTTGGAAATGATCTTGTGACATTCAGAGTTACAAATAATGAACTTGGCTCTCTCTCACCTCGGTTTGTGTATCCCTGAAAGAGGCAGCAGGAGAAGGACTAAAGCAATAGAAAAGTGACCATTCTGATGGTGCAAATGAGCACTTCAAATTCATTGTTCAGCTGAAGGTACTTTCTCACATGATGGCTCAGACTTTACTGACTGTTTATATTTCTGTTTAAGCACTGAATAACTTGATAACAGAATGTGACTAGTGCCTGAAAGGGGGAAGTAAGTCTGTCTACGTTTTTTTTTTTCTGGTAACTGCTTAAAGAGAACATTATCCTTACTAGACTGTCTGACAAAATCTTTTAACATGAAATATAGATGCTTATGGGACCCTATTTATAATGCCTGGTTCTTTCCCATGGCCTAAAGCAGGAAGGCAATCTGCTAAGTAGCAGTAGAGGGACAGCCTTCATCCTCCTCAGCTCCCTCTCCATTTCAGTATTTAACTCTTTGAAGTATTTATGAGTGTGGAAGGCAAAGCCTCACAGGCTAGAGTGGAACTCAAGGGTTTTTGGATTGTAAGAAATTTGGTGTTCATAAATGATGGTTTTGTTCTGATTTGGAAACATTTGACTCTATGAGTTCCTGGAGCGTTGTGGTCTGCATAAAATAATGCAAAAATACAATTTGACCTGCAGGTGCAATCAAATGTTAAATTCACTACAAATATAGTATGGCGGAACTTAATAATGTCAAGGTTTTCTCTTTTACTACTGGACACCTAAAAACACATATATAATATCTTGAATGTCATGCAACATAGAATAGATATAAAAAGCTAGTGTTCATAGATTTGATACGTAAAAAAGAATGTGATGGGCATTAAATAATATGTGACTGCAGTACAGTGTAGCAGCACTGAGGGGGAATGGATTGAATGGTGTTTAGTGATTTCAAATCCAATATCAATTCCAGAGCAAAGGCAGAGGTCCATGTGTGAGTTCTGGTGATAATGTGGATAATGATTCTGTCAAGTCAAATGCACATGCTGACCAATATAAATGCCTTAGTGAATAATGTCCTGGTGATGAGCCATAAATCAAAGTGCAATCATCAATCCATCTGTAGAGGGAGGCCTAGAATAATTTGGTTGTAACCCTCAAGTCGGTACACATATTAATATGAAAAATAATGGGTCAGCCAAATTTAAGCAGTGGTTTGCTTTGGATAAACATTCTTAGAATTTGGGCAGGCTGGTAAAGCCATCTGATTTGTTTGTCATGTGAATAATGTCTCATTCAGTGCATTAGAACATCTGGCAGTCCCTTATCAATTACAGAAGTCTGTGTGGTGAGTATTGTATTATTCGAACAAGTATCCCACTCAGTTGTCATTTTATTAATATTGTATTATGGTTTCTTGCTCACAGACATGGATGATTTTGTTCTTGCAGTAGAAACATCTGGGGTAAAAGGGTGATCTGGGTTTTCAGTCTAAATCCAACTAAGACAAGGCTGTGGACAGACAGACAAACTGAAAACTACAAGAAAAAATGAGGCACTTTTGGTCTGTGAGATAAGCAATGGTCTCAGGACACTAGCAAACTAATCATTGTCATTTTTTTTGTCAGCATCACAGAAAAGAATGATAAAGCAGATTTTGAAGGGGAATAATGCATTACTGGGGCAGAAGTTTATGGAAGCTCTTTTCAATTGTGATACAATGGGAAGATGCTTGTGAGCATATTTTAGTCTTCTTAAAGAATCGGGTCTCAAGACATCTCACCCTGAGTATGGCACAGCGGTGGAGAAGGTTGTCTTCTGTTGACTGGATAGTTGGCTAACTTGAACGAAATATATAGATATAAGTAATAAGATTCTAAAACCTAGCAAATTCCAAAGATGTCACAAATGCATGGCAGGAGTAGTTGAGAAGGCTGTGTAATGCCACCAGTGAGGGAAAGACTGAAGCAGGCAGGGCTTCCAACATGCAAGCAAAGCTTCTGCTTCATTTAACACCAGAGAATCCAAGCCCGCAATTTAAATCTATAAAATCCAGGGTTCACTAGTTCCAGTGTTTATGTGATCACTTGTTCCTGTGATTAATTTTCCCAGTGGCACTTATTCCAATATTCTGTCATGGCTGTACAAGGTGTGTTTCATCTACAGCCAAGCTGTGAAACCCTGAACTTTCTATTTATTCCTGATTTTTTTTTGTATCACATTGACAAAAATGCATTTTCACTGAAGTCAATTTTGCCATAAAGCAAAAGTAGTTTCATCTTTTCTGCTTTCTGCCCTCTTATTTTCCCAAACTGTAAGTTTGTCTTTGCAAGATAAGAAGTAGTGATAAAATATTCTGACAATAACCACATCTTTGTGTCTTAGTGCTTGGATCTGGGCTGTCATCTTTGCCATCCTCTCTAGACCAGCTACTGCAGTGCCTAGAGACTGTGGAGCAGCTGCACAGGTTGAGTTTCCTTTTTTACCTCTTTCCTAAGGTTTTCAGTGGCTCCCAGGGTTAGATTACCAGAGAATGTGCCCAAGTGTAAATAAAATATTCTGAAAACTCTTTTTAATGTTTCCTGTACTATAGACATTACTATCAAGCAGATATTTGCACACAGAGTTTAACTGTTTGATCCAAACTGTTCTGTGTAGGCAATCTTCTAAAAAATAAGAGACGTTAATACAGACAGCATATAAATATTTCTGCAAATGGATTTTGTTACAAAATACCTATTATTATTATCCTTCCATGGATGCCTTTATTATGGAAAAAAAATATTTCTGTTGCTTGTGAGGTTATGACATTGAGAAAATCACCAGCTAGGCACTGTAATTACTTTAGGAGAGCACCAAATAAGACTGCTTCACGTTATTTAGACAATTTGATTACTCTTACTCATGATTTCAGAATGCAATAATCTAAGTGTTGCTTTAACTTGAGAGCTTTACCATCCTCCACAGTGATGTATACAAACAAATGAAATGTTAGCTTGAAATGTTCCAGAATCAGATCTCCTGAAGCTCCATGTTGCTGCCCTTTGTTACTGACACTCTGTAAACCTCCTTGCCAGCTAGTGCATACTATTACAGGTTTGAGTAAACCGTCGGGTTTCTGCATTGTTTCTACATTTAAGCAAGATCACTCAACTTCTCTGCAACAAAAGAACTTCATAGAAAAATGGTCTTAATAACCTTCACAAAACCACCCACAGTACTTCTTTTGTCTTCTGGAGAAAAATAAAAATTTAGCTGATACAATTAATTCCCACAAAAATTTCCTCAGACTTCCTCCTAAGGGAAATAGGAATTAGCAACACAGCGGTGAAATCAATGGCTCTATGTCAAAACATTACAAGGAAAGATGCAACTGTGAAAATGCTCTTCTGTGGTTCAGAAACCTGAATAAAAAGCTTGGGTGTTGCAATAATTTATGGCTAAGAGCAGCAGATGCATCTTTTTCAGAGCAGCTCTATACTCATAACAGGGTGATGCAGTAAAATATGCACAATCACAAGTATAGAGAACACCTATGTACAAGAAGAAAGAACAAACAAAATATTTTTATTCATCTGCCATTGTAAAAAGATTCCACATTTGCTGTGAAAAATGTTCATGTCAGTATGTGACTGTATGTAGCTTCTTGGCATCAGATTTTTGCACTTCTTGCTTTCCTAATGGAATGGGACACTGGAATTCAGCTGAAGACTTAACAGAGTCAGTCTGACTTTTCTTTATCACTTGTAAGTATGGGACTTGAACTCTTATTGAACATTTAAAACTAAGAAGGTGTTGTGAAATGGGGCCCCAAGTCTACTCTAAATGTGGTACATCTTGATTGAAAACAAGCCGGATATTTCAAATGCTGGCTAACAGCTAGTCAGGATAGGTAAATATTTTTTATCTGGATTATTTTTTTAATTCTTCTTGGACACCAAGGGAAGAAACACATATTGTTCTTTCAGCTTGGCTTTCACACTGGCATATACTTGGAATTCCAACTGTGGGATAGAGCTATTTTGCGTTAAAACTGTCTTTTGTCCAATGTAAATTGTGGTGTATTTCCAGAAGTACTTGCACTTCATAGCCTATCACTGAAATGGAATGTTGCTGCCTATCTATTGGAGCTTTGGACTAATAGTATTGAATACCCAGATAAAATAAAATACCCAGAAAAGCTGTATAAGCTCTCAAGTGTAATGCACACTTGACCTCTTTGTCTCCAGAAATGACTTATATTGAGTTTAGATTTCTATGCTCCACTCTTTTTGCATCTAATTAACCAGCCTGAGCTTTAACTTCTTAACTTCTATAGTGCAAAACAGATTGGAAGAAAATTTCTGTACAGGCTGTGTGGATGGGTGGTGATCAGATATTCTCAAGGTCAGAGAAATCAACAGAATAACAAGTCAACAGTATCCATATTTTACTGAGCAGTAGTGAAACACTTGCTAGAACGCTCAGGGACTTATACATGGCAGTTACAGGAGTTTTAGTGTGTTCCACGGGTTGGAGTGAAAATTTTGTGTAGGTTTTTTTATAGTATGTATAGAATGCATTGAGATTACATTTCTAGTCTTGCAGTTGAGAGGAGGAGCAGGCAAACTTTGCACTTGCGTTTGCTGGCTTTCACAAGGTCTTTGTCAGCTGATCTGTCCACCCTGTTGAAGTCCCTCTGCCCTGCAGCCCTATCTTCCAGAATATTGCTCTCTCCCTCCAGTTTGGTTCCTGTCACAAACTGAGGGGGAAGGATGCGCTCTGCCCTATGCTCCAGGTGCAGATGTTAAACAGTATCATACTATTGTGGAGTACCACTGGTAACCAGCTGAGCTTCAAAACTCTGACCACTGTGCTTTGAGCCCAGTGATCAAGCCAGGTTTTCCAGGCACT
The DNA here is from genome assembly GCA_009867235.2 of Psittacus erithacus. Lineage (NCBI taxonomy): Eukaryota > Metazoa > Chordata > Aves > Psittaciformes > Psittacidae > Psittacus > Psittacus erithacus. The sequence goes on along the minus strand of WYDI02004297.1, from coordinate 32,234 downwards.
GTAGTCCATTTCCCCATCTGGTCCATATCTCCGCTACCAGGATACCAGCCTGCCAAGAGAGAGAGGAAGGAAGGGGTCATGCGTAGCGCCGGTGATGGTTGCAGAGAACATGGCCCACTGGATATGAAGAGCGGTTGATGCAAGGCAGTATATTCAGTGGCTGAGAAAAGCAGTTTGATAGGCAGCTTGATAGGCATTTGAGCTGAAAAGGCTCTTTTGGAATGGGGTTATAAGATGGTGGTTGTAAATACAGACATAAATCAGAAGAGAGATAGAAGTTAAAGATCAAAGCAAAGAGCAGGGAATGAGGGAGTATGGGAAGACAGATATGGGATGGAAAACAAGTTAAAATGAATAGATATCAAGGAGTTAGGCAGCTTCAATCTATGATAAATAAACAAGGTTCAAGACATATTGAAATTGAGAAATCATTAATTCCAAATTTCCTTTATGTAATGCAAATATGCAGAGACCTGTGTGTAAGACATTTTGCTACCAAGATGCCTCTTAGGACTGAGTACCTGAAACTGGATGGAATTTATCTAACAGAAGTTCAGATGCTGTGTGGCATATTAGATGAATTAATATGTACAACATTGCATTTTCTCTTCCAAATTAATAAACTGCACATTAATTTCTTTTATAGTAATTGAATGTTTAACTTGTTTGTCTAAGGCCAGTGATAGGTCAATAAGAGGTTAGGAATAGATATTGCTTGTTTTCTCCAGAGCCCTGAACCATCACTGGGTTTCACATTTCCTCTAGCTTGTCTCACTGTGATATTGCTTTGCACATAGATGAAAGAATTTCTTTCATTATTAAAACAAAAGGGCAAGTAAAGAGTTAGGGATGTGATAATTATGTACAAACCTTTTCCCCAAGGGCAAAAGAGAAAAAAAAAATCAATGTGTTGGAATTTTTTCAGTATAATTAGTGACTTTAATGATGAGAAAATTAGTATACATATTTTCTTTTCAGGACTTAAACTATGGATGGAGTTTATAGCTAGAGGATACTTTCTCTTCATATCATTCTTACAGCTGGCTGGGGCATCTGAACAATGGAAAATGAGGAAATGACTTAGTGCTGTTTAAAAAATTAGACTGTTTGAGACATATTTCTAGGCTATGTTATTTGCGAGCTGGTTTTGTTACTGTTGCGTGAATTTCTTGTTTCCAAACCTATATTGATTATAATGACTACTGGAGTAAATGAGGAACTAGCTCTGAAATGTTAAAGTGATTTTGGTGCTGAGGTTGGTGATTCTTATCACTTCACTTTAGACACTTAAAGGAGCCTTGTTTTCTTACGCACTGTAGAGAGAGCAAATCCTTTTGCTAGCAGAATATGAATTTGGCTTACAGCATATGAATCAGGTTTACATCATTTCCTCTTTATTGACTATATAAGTTATGTGTAAATTTAGATCAGTGTCTCCCATTTGGGGGAGAAATTAATGCCCTTGTTTAATGGCAAACCTGCTAATAGTACTCATCAGGGTAGATGCAAAATACCTGCCTATTGAGAATTCTGGGGAAATTGGTTGGGTGTGACTTCAAGGTAGGGAAGTTCATGAAGTATAGGCATCAGTGAAAGCCTCTCAAGTACATTTCATATGAGGGCACCTGGATCAACCAGGTGATACTGAGAAAACATCTCCTGTATAGTGAGCAGAGACCACGCTGAACATTATTTTCTTACTCCCACTAAGGCAAGGAGAAAAGCTGTCACGTTGCTCATGTGAGGACCTGCCCTGGAGCAACAGCCCTCTCAACTGGCAGCTGTGGAACCACCATTCAAAGAGCAAGATTTCTAGTTGCTTGGCAATAGTTTTGCTCTTCTCAGGAGTGCTTTAAAATATTATCTGTGTGTCTGTGATGCAGAAAAGACAGGTTGGTGAGCAAGCCTTTCTATTCACTGCATATTCCTTTTTATGAGCAGCACAAGGAAGTCCTGTGCTCTGGCAGTCTGATGTTTTGGGGTCAAAGATCCACTTATAAAATTTGTTAATACTAGATTCTTTCTGTTGTTCTCTTCTCTTTTTTCCATCATGGTTAGAGCTTCTGGAAGTGAAATGTGCTGAAACGTCGAGGGCAATAATTTGAGAAAAGGTACCTTTTAAAGGGTAAACTAGCAAAACATGAAGGCCAGAGATGTTTTTGCAGGTTTGATTTACAGTATATGTACGATCACTTATGGGGCAGAATCCCCAGAAAGGTTCAGTGACATTTAAATAAGCTAATAGATGGAGGGTCATTCCTCTGACTCGAAAGCAAATGAAAAGGACAATGACAAATGGACATTTTATGCACTCCAGTAAGAGTACAGTGAGGATATTTCATTTAGACAGGAAGAAAACACCAGGTAGCCCAAGAGGTAAACAGTCATTCTGTGGATGTTCCTTTCTACAGGAAAGTGGATTTATGACTTAAATTAATTCATGTCATGAAGGGCAGTGGTAATTGAGACCTCTTTGTATGTTTTATAGTGTGAATACTAATGCAATTAAATGCTTAAAATTAAGAATAGATAAAAACTTGATCTGACAGTATTAACTCTGTAAAGACAAATTGCAGTGCACATAGCCAGCGTATGAATCTGTGATTAATTTATACAGCCATTTATAATGCACTAACTAGCAGCATGCCAATTATTATGGAAACAAATTGTGTTTATATTAGCATGTCTGAGGTGATCATTGATCCCAAATAGCATTATTTGAAGACTAATAGGGATAATAATGAAGGAATAACATTCTGCCCTGCAGCTGTCCAATGTGTTTCAAAATGGAAAGCAAAACTGGCACATTTTGGATTTTATTGGTTTAATAAAACAAACAAAAAGCTGCCTCACTTTTCATCAGTAAGATTTTCTTATTCTTGTCACAAGCAAATAGCTTCTTTCATCACTGCCAGCAACCACAAGAAAGTCTGTTGGAGGGGCATGGAACAGAAAGAGGAAAGGCAAATCTTTCTTGTTTTGAAATAAAGTCATTAGCTGTGCTCTCACTTCTTCAGAAGATGGAGATGGAATTCAATGGGAATTCTTTAAAAATGAAAGAAATCATTGGGGAATGACTGATTATTGAAAATGCACGTATTCTTTTCCTTTATTATTTTCACTCAAAGTTCTGGAATAGTAGGGTAAAGCTTGCTGTTTGTAATTTTATTTGTTCTCTTTGTTGCTAAGATCTGGTTCTATTACTATAAGTAAAGTTTGTAGTTACTTCTGATTCTGAAGTACTGTTGGAATAAATGTGGTGTTTTAAGAGATTTTGAATTAGATCCTGTGTAATAGAAAGAGGGAATCTCTCTATCAAAATCTGATCTGGATGGATATATTAAACTGTAAACTTAACAGGGGGGCTGTCACATGCTTTCTTGTTTTTCGATTTCTGGCTGAAATTTCAATAGTAAAAGCCTTCAGCTCATAGCAGAAAACTACAGTCAGTTTATTCCTGATAAAATAAGCTACAGAATTTAGTAATGATATTGCTGAATGCAATGGTATTCAAGACTGGTACCTGCAGAATATATCCAATAATAGGAATGTGTCAGAGTTGTCTGAATGAAGTGATTAAGAAGCTGCAGTTCTACTGGAAAGAAAAGCAGTGTCAGAAAATACTGAGGAAAAAATTATGCAAATACAATTGCCCTTTTATTCCCCTCCATATGAGCTCCAGTGGTCCTAGTTGTCTAATGAAATGGGCACATCTGCATTTGAGTTTTGAGGGGAGGCCTCAAAACTGCGTCAAAGTTTAATTTAACAGTTTATTAATGTCAACAGCTAAAACTAAGGCACTTCGTAAGGTAGCTTTAATTAGTGAGCACATGAACCATGCTATGATACAGTATCTTCAGAACCACCATTGGGGAAGCATATGATCTCATGAAACATGTAATGTTGGATTGGTCAGAGAACTAGAAAATACCTCTCTTGCAGCTAGGAAGACACATGGACTGGAAAACTGCAATTGACCTGTTTTAATATGGCCTTATGCAGCCTTTCAGTTCTGGATGTGTAATCATATGCTCCAGGTATGTGTAGTTATGAGTCACTAAGAAACCAGATTATGATGATCAGGTGATTAAAACATAAATATTATTCTTGGCTTACAGTAAATAACATCTGTGAGATAAGATGCCATCTTTCAAAATCAGGCCTAGTTACTTAGACTCTTGCCAAATTTCTGAAGTGCTTCACATTTCCTATGGAGACCTGTTCTTGTATTTTTGAGACTGGTCTTTCACATTTTGGTCAATGAAATTCTTTCAGTGATACAACACCAGGTTGGTCAAGTGCTTCCCAGGGAGCTGTGCTTAACTTCATTTTTTTCTTCTGATGGCAGTTCTTCACCCTTCTTCATGCTGCTTCAATAAGGACTAGTCTTTATGATTCAGAGCTTATCTGACTTCAACGATAAACAATAAGGGAAGAGACAGATTCTGTTGCAGACTGTAATTGCTTGAAATAATTATAATGACTTGGATGATTCTAGTCAAGTTTGCCCTGACATTTTGAGAATATAGCATGGGAATTAAAACACAAGAGGAATTTTCCTTTTCCCTTAATTCTCTCAGTAGACCTGTGGGTGGGACATCAAAACTGTTTTCAGAGACCCAGTTTCTTACTACAAGTACTTAATTTGGGAGTAGGAATCCCTTTTTGGGGTGCCTTTGTTTTTAAATAATTCCTTAATTGTGAACTGCCAAGATCTGTTCTGAGACTTCACGGTTTTATCTGCCTTAGCCCAGCTGAAGAGATGCGATAAATGCAACCTGTTAAACACCACAATGAAACATAGAAAGCTATGGAGGGAAAGGATTGAAATGATAGGCTATAATCAAAGGCGAAGGGAAATATAGTGCCATACAAATACCTCTGAGAAATTTGTTAAACAAACTCAAGCTCTTGTATAATTAGATGACAAGATTTATTTTAAACTGTGAGATATGAGTGTGACAGCACTATAATTTGTCTTAAATAATTTCTTCACACCCAACAAGACACGGTCTTCAGAGTTCAGTCTTGCTATGCATTTCTTGCAAATAAAACCAAACATTTTCTGCACCTAAATTGAGTATGGAAACTGAAATAAGGCTTGCTAAGAGGCAGGTTTGAAATTTCCTTTTAAGATTAAAGAGATTACTTGATTTAGTGAGGCAATTACTCATGCTTTGCTATCTGATTTCCTCTAAAATAATCTTGTTGACAGGTCCTTTTTGGTAGGATCTGGGGAGAAGGGGAAGTTGGTTTTTTGCTGTTGCTGTTTTGGTTTTGTTTTTTATTGTGATGGGATGTGTACACACAGAGCGTAAGCATTCTGGGACAAGGCATCTGTATCTGGTTCTCCCTTCACTCCCTGTGTAACCCATTGCTGTCCAGAATAAATAGTACAGAATGAAAGATCTCTGCTTTACAGGAGACAGTTAAAGGGAAGAATCTAGAAGCAGAATTGCAGTTACTATCCTTCAAGTTTTCGCTGTTATGAAAAGGGAAAGAGGGATGTCAAGAATGCTGTTATATCAGGTGGTCCTAAACTTTGCCATGCTAATAATATTGTTGTAATTTCCATGAAGGCTAGATATCAAAATGCACGTTTATTACCTGTATTCATTTGCTACACTTGTTTTAAATGAGTTTTCTACGAATATTTCACAATAGCAATGTCCCAGTGTTCTTTGGCACTTGCCTGAGCACAAACGCAAGTGGTGGTAATGCATAGTTGGTTTGCAATTGTGCTGCTTGTGCTGGCTGTGGCAGGCGACCAGGAGTGAGAGGTCTGTGTCATATTGTATACTGTTGCACTTATCCTTTACAATGTCTGACTCAGTGAACAGTTCAGGGAACATACCCAGGCAGATGGAGTTTTGTTTCCATGGCTCTAAATTGCTTTCTACAGATATTTGTGCCAGTCTCTGGAATGCTCATGGCAAGGTGAGTCAGTGTGACCACAGCAAATGTCTATAAATATCAGAGTGAATATTTATGGTAACTTATTTGCTGTATTCATGCAGCCTAATTATAACATATGCCTACATTATTCATGACATTTTGAGCTCTTCTGGTTTATTTCCTATTGTTTCCAGATTCTAGTACATTTTAAGCAAAATACTTGCTGGCAGCACAACACTTCTTTGTTTTCAATAATCTATCTGCCATTTGGAATAGTTTGATCAGACGTCAAGTCAGAGACCCCTTCTTAGTGTGCCAGCTTTTTTCCCCTCTGTAAGCTGTGATGAGCTTATCCTTCCTCCTGTACTCTAAATGACTTTCATTCTTGCCACAGGGTCTTTTAAAAACTCTGCGTCCATCACTGATATGTCATAAGAAATTTGAAACTTCATTGAAAGAGAAGATAATCAGCTTTATGTTATTTGCTTATGTTTTTGATGTGTTTTATCCTAACTAGATAGAGCTGTCTGAACTAGTGGCTATCCCAAAGGAAATCAGCTGATTCTTTATGGTGACATAGCTGGGTAGCCTTCCTGACAAAATAAAGCATCACTGCTCTGTAGCTTAGCTCTCTGGAGGTAGCACTCATACTTGCAAAGTTAGAGCTGTTATATATTCATGAGGCTTTGAATTCATTAACTGTGAATCTGTTGTCTTGTCAAGTTCCTACTAGGAAAAGTTAAAATTCAGCCAGATGTCTGGTGTTATTTCCTCCTTAAAAATAAAAAAAAAGTAAGAGAAAATCTTTAATCTGTGAAGTTGATAGTCAGCGAAGCTCACTACTTTTAAAGACTGTGCAGATACCTGGCACTTCACATGGCTTTGAACATAATTATTATGGTTGGGTCAGGAATTTTCACTCAGCAAGTTTTTTCCAGAAGATGATTAGAAGGATGTCTGTCACAGTTTATTGGTTGAAGCCATGAATATATGACACATCTGCTAGTACTGTAAGGCTGCTATTCTGTCAGTCTTGGTAGTGAAGTGATACAACTTCTGGTATCAGATTTTATGGATGTTCTTAGCGGAAGAATGTCAAGACTCAGAATTTCTGACTTGAGTTCCTTGTTCTGGATGGAAATGTGCACTGAGAGACCTTGCTGTCCTTCTCAGAACATACAGCTGAAGGATAAGATTGTAATAGTGGTTGTCCCAGGCTCTTAGTCCTAATGTTGGTAGCCTAGAAACATAGGAGCCTGATCTTAGCTTTACATAAGCAATCTTGCATGCTGAAGAGCCTTGTCTTCATGTATAGTTTACTGCCTTGTGATGGTGAACACAGCAGCTCTCAGTCCTCTAACTCAAGTTATGACTGTTAGGTTTTCTTCTCCCCATCAACAAGCCCAAAGCCTTGGATTTCCATCAGTTTGCTCAGAGCTTCTTGCACTGGTGTGTGTGTATGTTTTTGGCTCTAGGGACAGCACTCAGCTTCCCTGTCAGCCAGAGAGCCCCTGGAATTCACAGCCAATGGCTGTAGCATTTCTAAATGGTAAATATAAAAGTAAGTTTTCTTGGTGTTCTAATATTTTTAGTGTGGTTTTTTGTTGTTGCTGTTGAACATTCTTTATTCAGAATCTAAGCAAATGTGTAATTTTACACCTGATGTGTAAAAGGTTTAATTTTACACCTGATGCAAATCTAAGCATTTCCAAATGTTGACATTTTCCTCTTGAAAATAATGCTGTTTGCATCCACACAAGCAACAACCAGCAATTCTCAGCTGCAGGCTGGAGACTTCTGTATCACCAGTTCTACAGAGATCCCATAGCTTCTACCATGACACTTGCTTCAATTTTCTTCTAACAGAACCTTTATCTGAGGTGCAATAGCAGTTAAATGACTAAGAAAGGTTTCCTTAGGAAATCCTACTCCTCGAGAGCCTATTGAGATTTTAATCTTCAACTTCAATCTGCTTCCTTATTTTGGAGTCTAGGTGGACACAATGAGCTGACTGGGATACCTTCCTTCAAAAGACATTTTCAACACCAGTGGTTGCTTATTGATTCAGCTGTTCATAAATCATTTAGAGACCCTCCTGCTGAACACATCTTTCAGACACGATCCCTGATGTTACTAAACTCAGCTATACAAGCTCTCTGAGGCAATCCACCCCACCAATAACTTGTTTGATTAAGTGTCTGCTTTAGATTTTTTTATCATGAAAACTTCATATGTTTTCAGGAGAGTTTAGGTAGAGAATCCTGGATTTGTATTTTGAAGTAAGTATGTGTTGTATTCAGCTCTATTTTATTGCAAATTGCACAACAAAATCAACCAGTCTTTGAAAGAATGAGGTAGTTTGCAAAAAAGCAACAAACAGAAAACCCTCAGAAGTTGGGAAATGCAAGATATGCAACCTTAATTCAGTCACCTGTGCTTCTGAATTACGAAAGAAAAGGTTATGTGATATATAATCACAGTGCCTACATGCAGGGGAAAGCTGCTGCTTATTCCTTAGCTCTGCCACTCCTGACTTTGAATATTTCAATTTGCAGCATTAGCACTTCACTCTTTTTGAAGCATGATATCTGCAATTCTGCCCAAACTCGTGAGTGGTCTAAATCTGGATAAATTTTCCAGCTTCCTCATATGTTTACTTGATGTAAAACATCAGGCCACTATTGAAAAACAGAGGGCTCTAGAATTTCTCAATGAAATGGCAAAATTTACTCTGGTAAGAACAATGTATTTTCTGCATAATTTATTCTCTAAGAAGCTGAATAATTTTTGCAGAAACTTAAAAAAAAGCCTGAGGCAGACAACGGCCTGGAATGGAAAATGGCAGTCAGAGCAGTTAAAGTGTAGAAACTAATAAGCAACTAAAGCAGAGTCTTATGACAGGAAGTAACTAGGCAGTCTCGGCTGAACATCAGAGCCAGCGTCACTTACCTTTATGTAGGTGTTATAATCTAAGTAACACATACTAAAGCAAAGAAATTGTCAGCTACCGTAATGTTCTATAGACTTTGGGAAATGGTTACCTAGATGAACTGAGGTTTGGTTGTTGCTGTTGCTGTGGTCTGGACTTAGAGTCATTTGGTTCCAGAGATGATCCTGCAACGTGGAATGAAGCACACTGTTGCACACCTTTCTAGGACGGGATGTGCAACAGGTGCCATGCTATGTGTTTGGGATGAACTGGCTATGGCTAGACAGTGAGAGGTAGCAAAATGGTAGATAACTAGTAAGAACAGTGAGTTATGGTGACGCAGAAGATATCACAGTAATAGCACTACAAAAGAATGTATGAAATTGTTAATGGAAACCTGAAGAACAATACTGAGTAATTTTTGCAGAGAGCTTGTGCAGTCTACAAGGGTATATTTCTATTTGATTTGCTAAATTACACCACAGAAACAGAGTCCTTCCTGTGAATGTGTGTGGCTGTGAATGTGTGTGGGTGATGAAAAGGTCTGCAGTATTGCTCAGGTATCGTTTCTCCATACTCCATCTTACAAATAATTATTTTGGAAAATAATTATTTGCATTTAATTTGCATTTTTCAAATGCAAATTATGTGCTTGAAAAAGAGAGAACGTATATAGAGAATTTAATTTAAAATCTTTATAAATATTGCCAGTTGAAGGTACTAAAAAGCAATTAAAAGCTGTTATAGGGAAGCCTTGTTACATGTGCTGTATCTAAGCTCCCCAAGACACTGAGCCCCAAATTATCATTATCCTTTACTGTGTACCTCACTGTCAAAGAAAAAGATGACTCTTACTCATAACCTTAATAATTTTCTGGTATCTGACGTGGAAACATGACAGGCGAGTAACATTTTGAAAAACCTGTAGAAAATGAATATAATTGTGGGGAGTTGAAATAAATGAGGCCTTTTCATCCCACTGCTTTCCCAGAGACACTTCTCCTTGCTGCGTAATTAACTCTCTGCCTAGTTAATAATCTAAAGGTGTTTCCTCTGCAAGAGGTGATAGATGTTTTATGACTGAGTACTTTTTAGCACCAATGTCTAAATTTTAGTGTTGCTGTCAGTGTTAGATCATTCTAAAACAGGAACAAAAAGGACTTTTTTTTTTTTAAATAGTCTGCTAACTCAAGTTATTTATAAGGCTTTGGAACATCTTTTATCATGTAGTAGAAAGAACTTAACACCTTACTAAGACAGTAGCTGTTCCTGTCTTACTTCAGTATTCTCCTAACAGCATTGTTAAGTTGTATCTGCGAAAGGTGTTAAGTAGTAGTTTATATTATGCTCCCTCACCTGCTTCGTGAGTACAAATACAATGCAAAATGTCTTTGTCAATACCCATCTAGACAGATGCCATGTTTAGTTGGTTACATCTAAGTGAAGGCGATGTTGAGATGCTGCCAAATAGAAAAGTGAAGTGAACCAGAATGCAAATCCCAAATTCTCTGTGTGCAGACCAACGTGCTTATCAATTCTAATTATTACTTAACCAACATTCATGTGTCTTTCTTTAATTCCTTTTTATTATCTAAATCTAGTAAATCCAAATTAAAGAGAGGGAGAGAATAAACAAGAAAAAAGTTGTGCAATGTCATTAAGGGATTGTTCATTAATCTTGTCTTGGCGAAGATTTACTGGGGAGGCTCAACTTGTTTGCAAGTTTGTCTTTTCTTCCTTTCTTTTTTCCCTTTTTTTCCTCTCCTTTTGTTTCTCACAATGCTGAGCATCCCAAGTGAAAAGGTGTCAGAGTCAAGCAGTGCCGTTATAAATATAATGGTGTACCTCCTATCCCCTCCCGCCCCCCCCAGTATTCTTACTTCAGTGCTTTAGATAATCAATGTTCTTCCTTTGTAGAATAGAGATAATGGAGATTCTCTGATGTTCCTCTATAGCCATCACTTGACCAGAAAATATTCTCCAAGCATCCAGAAACGTTCCATGTCTCTTGACTAACACTCAGAGCTGGAATCTGTCTCTGCTCCACTGTAAGGTCTGAGTAAATATCACTTCAAGATTCAGTGCCTAGAGGTTGGGTTTGGTATGTTTGTTTTCTTTCACCCCATGAAGTATACATAAGGCAATTTTAGGTTCAGTATTTTGCAGCTTTTGAGAATGTTTACGCTGTATACAGAAGATTTACAATTATTTCCTTCTGTATGAGCCTATGATTTGTGGGTGGGTCCAACAGTTTGACAGCTAGGTGATCCAACTGCATTTTTGAGGCTGCAAAAATGAACCAGACAGTCTAAAACACAATTCAGCATTTCATCTTTGTAGAATATTTTGTCTTCAGCAATTTATTTTGCTAGTTCCTATTGGGTTTACTTCCAATGCATTTATGAACCTGTTTTTGCAGCATGCCATTTTAACTTGATGCGCCAGAATGGGTAAGTCTGAGGGCTGTACAGGATAATGACAATGTTGTTTTCAAGGCGCTCTAAAGAATATGGAAGATAACTTGAACAGATATTAGTTTCCTACTGTGCTCAGTTGTTACACAGTAGCTAATTAAAAGGCAGTTGACAAGCACATAAGACAAGCGATGCTTGTTGGAGTCCTTAGCAAGCTGAAAAATAATCTAATAACCCTAGAATTAATTTAGACTCAAATGTTTTCATTGCAAATGGTTAATAGGCTCATGGTTGAACTAGTCTGTTCAGACACTTTCCTTCTTGAAGTAGTGCATGACCAGTTTAACTTTTCTCCTATGTAATAAAATTATACAAATCAAAATTATACACACGTTCCCAGGTTCCTAGGCTTCATTAAATACTAGGGGATTAAAAACTTGTATAAATTAATCAATGTGCTATAATCCTAAAAATTATAAAATGAGCCCTTGAGGAAATAATGTAATACTAGCTTTTTAATTAGTGTGACACCAGAGATTCATTGTTCTATAATGTAACTCATATGTTTATGAATTGTATTATCATTTTAAAATAGAAAAGAACCCGTAGTGGTTTTACTGTTTGCAAGTAGGTGGTAGGTGCTTATGGATTTTGATCCTGTAAATACATCTTCATCTTCTATTCACACAGGTAAACCTGTGAAAGTGAGTACAGTATTATCTTTACATTCATGAATAAATTGGTATCTTATGATTCCTGGGCCAGATTTATCAAGATCTCCATAAGTAATCCTTCTGGAAGCCAGAAGCCCCACTGATAGCAGTGGAAGTTTGTTGTAATTAGAATATCGGGTGCAATTTTAGCATGAAAATGTCAATTTGTGTTTAGAGTAAGGTGGAAGCCAGTATTAGGTACAGTCAGGTTTGAGAAGTGCTTGCTATGTTATTTGGCATACTGCATGCTTTCAAGACACAAAGACTTTTTCATATAACAAATATATTTGAAAGTCTTCATTCGTATTCTCAGTTCATCTTCATCCTATGGGCTGCAGTCATGGTCATGGTGATGGGAATAAAAAGTACTCCCTACTATTACACAGAACTGGTTCTGATAATATTAAACATCAGTGAATCACCCAAGCTTTTAATTCTGTCATACCAGGCCTGTCAATAAACTAAGTAAGTGATAAAATTTGGTGAAGTTAACCTTCGGATGTCAGTGACCATGGGGGAAGGGGATAGAGAGAGGGAAATAGCAGCAAATTTTACTGTTGTTTGTATGGAAACATAAAGTCACATTGATTTTCCAAAGCTTATTAAAACAAAACAAAACAGAACATGGCCAATTAAAAAAAACCCACACATCCAAACCCCAAAAAACTTTAAATGTCTTGAACAGTATTAATGATGAAAGCAGAAAACTGCTATGGGACAAATTAAAGGAGGGGGGGGAGATTTTGAAATGAAATTCTAAGACATCCTCTCCAGTTTCCGTGTAGATCTCACTTAGGGTTTTTTGCTAATCTAAAGCTGAAGTCCAGGCTTCCCACTTAACCTCAAGTGAACCCATATGGGCAGTATTCTGTAGCTAGGTGACCACATTACACCTACTGAATGTTACTTGTACATCTCACAATGTTCTCTGAGCAATTTCAAAGCTGTTTAAGTTTGAGAATTCTTCCTCAGCCTATACATGTCACATTAGGGCTTATAACTGTTTAGAGACTGGTGTTATCTAAATCATCTGCCTTGATGTTGTGTGAATTCCAGTTTGTAAATTTACCTTAATCTGGTTTAGAGAATTTAATTTCCAAGCAGACCCAGTGCCTGTGGGCACTGTGCACAGCAGGATTAGTGCAGCGCTGGAAACTCACACAAACTGTATTTACTAGTGTGATTTAACAGTGTTGGACAGGGAATACTGCCTGAGACTGCCCCTTGTTTCAGAGGGTAAAACAAAATAAAACAACAAAAAAGAGGAAATGCTAACTCTGTCTTTGGCAAAATTTCCCAACATTGTCTGTTCTGATGAAAATGAACAAGGAAGATCAGAGAGTTGAGCATTTTTTCATATAATTCCTGTGGAGCTACTGGAAGAGAGACAAGTTTCCTATGCAGAACATTATGGCAACAAAGACTGTGGCTCTTTTGTTTCCACTCTGTGTTTTTCAGAAATCTAAAGGGGAAAAAAATGTTCAATGAAATTTGAATAGTCCAACAGTATCCAAGTCTTTTATATGTATTATTTATTGTACCAATCCTCAGCTGGTATAAATAAGCCCACTTACAATGATGCTAACTGTGGATTTGCTCAATTACATCCTCCATCTGGGCAGTGGAGCCATGCTTTAATAATAAAGAAGCATTTCTCTTTTTCTTCCTTCCGTTCTCGCTTCCTGTTAGAGTATTAAAATAATTTTGTGTAAGCAAACTATCCCCAGGATATCCAAGGAGTCTGTTGTTATGTCTTCTTCTGTTACTATTTACGTTTATTGTAAATGTCCTTTTTTGCATTAGCAAAGGAAGGCTCAGACTTAGGGGAAATATTCACTATGAGCTAGTTTTTGATTCCATCAAATTTCTAGAATTACATAGTGTTACAAAAATCAGATATTGCAAGTCTCTCCTTTTCAAAAGGATTCTCAAAAAATCAAGTGTTGGCTATATTTTATTCACAGAGGACAATTTTCATATTAGGTCTCGTTTATGCTCAAATACTTCAGGGGCTAAGCCAACACTAAGTTTTGAACTACAGGACGAGATTTTGAATATAAAAATGCACCTCTTATTGTGAAGTGATTGCTAGAAGAGCACTTGAAGGAAACCAAATTGCAATTTTTTGGTTTTCTATACTCTAAAATAGCCTCACTACACTGTTTATCATATGAACATGAAACATTGCTTCTAGGTTACTAACTTGTATTCCTTGTTTCAGGTCAATGCATTTTGAAGCAGATGGGGCAGTAATTCATGAGAAATAGTGCTTAGAAAAGAAAAGGTAAGTCAATTTTACAGATACTGTGATGTCTACAAATCGGCTTGACTGTTGCTGTATTTCAAAAGCATCATAGTTGCTCCATAGCTACTTAATTTACTTGTAGGGGACAAAGGGAGAATACAACCATGGTAAGCCAGGTGCCAGATCCCAGACCGGATGCCCACCTCTGTACATTTCCTGTTTTTTCCTTAGTTTGATAGATGAAATATTTATAGATCCAATGAAATGTTTTGTTTTTAATGGCATTTCATGGATTCGTTCCACCATTTTGCATTTGATTTCCATGAAAATCTTGTAAATTGCTGAAAGATGCATTTAATGAAACAGCAGCCATAAGGGAGAGGTGCAGAATGGTACCACTGCCCATGGATGGTGGTTTCTGAACTTGCACCTCTGAATGCTCACAACTTCTGACAGTGACAGTTGCTGAACAGCAGAAATGCCTAAATTCTGTCGAGTCCAAATAGGTGGAATTCCAGGTATTAAACAGCCATATTAGATTAAGAGCAATGCCTGAATAAATAAGTGACTGAAATGCATTTATAAGAATGACTTTCACAATTAATTAGTAAAATTATTTTTATATATTTCTTTTTCTTTCTGAAATGACTGGGAATCTTAACTGTGGACATGCAGATCTCCCTGGGATAAACATGCTTTACAAACAGATGATAGAGTTTTAAGGTACAAGCATTGACTACCATGTCCTCTTCCTCCTATAAGAAATTCAAGTATGTAAGGTACAAGTTATTAAATAAGCTCCACAGAGGAATGAAGGTCTTCAATTCCTGGTGCTGTTAAACTGTCAGCTAGGGCAATATGTGGTAAAGTTTTGTTGTTAGCATACTTCAAAAACCTGCTTGTAATTCCACAGTTCATACACACCATTTAGTGAATAACTTGACTCTCTGGCTATCTTCCAAGCCAATAATGCTGACCAAATTATTTTGAACATGCAGATGGTAACAAAAGGGCACCAGGTGTTGTTTTATTGTAATAAAGATGTGCAAACCTTTTCATCTCACTAAGTTATTTATCCACATAAGTCACCAGGATGCTCAGCTTCCTACACTGCTTTAGTGAATTTTGAATAAGAGGCATCAGCTGTTTTCAGAATGTGCCCTTCTGTATGTGCCGCAGATATTTTGCTTTGGGCTTATCTTCCACAGTATGACCCATACAGGCATTCAGTAGATCTTCTTTTTGATTTAAATGATTACTGAGCGATTGGAAGCCCAGATGTTCAGTGGCTTAATTGCTAAGTGTTAGCTTATAAAAGAGAGTAGGCAGTTAGTATCTGAAGGGAGGATTTTACGGCATATAAATGTTATTTGGTACATTAAGTGACATTATTTACATCCAATTTCTCTCTCTAAGGTGGCAACTTGAGGCAGTAAGTTGCCATGATGGAAAAATAGCATTTACAGATACAGAGAAACAAAACAAGCAAACATAAATGGAAGGCAATAGTAAAGCAATATTGGTCAGTGGATAAGAAGTACCCTAATACTCCAGCAGATTACTGATTGCCAAGTTTTCTGTAGTCTTTGGGGAGTGCTTATGCTGTATTTTCTATAGGAAAGACTTAAAACTCAACAGTAGAATCACAAAATTGACTATTGTAGCCCTCAAACAAGATAAGGATTTGGTGAGATCACAAGAAGGAAATTTCCATTTGTTTTGATTGTCATGCTGATGTATGAAAAAGAACTTGAGTACTTGGCATTGATTCAGTATCATTCAGAGTTCTGCAGTAACTGGAATGTCTTTTTGTAAGAAATTAAATTGCTACTTAAGTGATTTGAAAATGGAGGTGAGGACTTAGAGCAGATCAGAAATTACTAGTGATAGCACAGCTTTTAACTTTTCAACATTCAGATAAGACTTATATCTACCTCTTCTGATCCCTGTTCAAGTTTCTGAATCCTCAGGGTTGGCTCATGCAGAAAACAAATACACAAACTGATACACTTTTTTGTTAATTCCTGTCACTTGAACTGGCATTAACCATTGTAGATGATGATGCAGACCTCCATGGGGAAAGAAGTAGCCTTCACTAGGAAATGTACATTCACCGTGACCAGGAATAAAAAGTATTGACAGTGAAACTCATCTGTGCCGAACAAAGACCATGGAATCAGACCCTCTGCAACACGTTATTGTGGCTGATGGTTTGTACTGTTAGTGCATATTAGGGGTTTTTTATGCATGTAAATGCTTGTGGCTGTTTCATCTATTTAAATGCCTTTCTTTTTTTTTTCTTTTTAAAATTGCATGGTTACTGAGAGTATAGAATACCTGCAGGCATCAACTGTGATTCTCTAGCATGTCTTTGTCAGGAAACACACTGTTTCTGCTAAGATTTCATTATGCATAAGTGACAATCTGAGTCAAACTATCGTGGGAATGCTAAGGGTAGAGCTCCTACCTCTGAAGGATGTAGGCAAAGGGTTAATTATGTCTGTAGTATTTTTTACAAACAAGTCACAGTACTTGTGAAACCCAATTAAACTCTAATGATGATTTTAACTTACAAAATTAGAGAGTTTCCTGACTTAGTGCATGGACCAGGCATCCTTTTTCAGTTCAGGTTTACCATAATCACTGTCATTGTTTTTTTTCCCTGTAGAAAGGAAGGCTGAAAGATGATCCATTACTAGTCACAGCACGTTGCTCTCACTGATTGGAAAACAGTCACACACCACCAAGCATTTATTCTGTTTACTGAGATATAACACCAAGGAACAGCAATTCACACCTGCAGTGAAGTTGTTATACTTCACATTTCTTTTCTTTATTCTATTTTGTCCTTCTTAATTTTTCCTGCTTCTTTTCCTTTTTTTTTTTTTTTTTTTTTTAATCTTCTCTGTATCTCCTTCCCTCACTTTTATGATGCTGTCAGTGTCACCCTTGAAACTTCCCTTAAACCTGAAATGGAGGATAAATGATCAGTAGTTCTTTCTCAGATCTCAATTAAGCCTTACTCTAGCTGTAATTAATGACTTTTCTGTTAGGCAATCAGTTTAAATGCATCTGACTAATAGATGAATTCTATATACAAATGTATGTATATATATTCACATATGTATAGCTTAGACCCAAATCACTTTATGAGCTGTGAAATTTAAAGAGGAGAGCTCCCTTATTATACACAACCTGTTACATGATAACATGGCATCCTCCAAAATATGGCATATGTCTGGAGTCCACTGAGGAACAATGCCATGAACTAATCTTTATCTGTGACTCACTGATTCATTCACAGAATCATCAAATCACAGAATATCTTAAGACTGGTGTTGCAGAGTATCTGTGCTAGACAAGATAAAACAGCTGGAAAACACTGAAGTATTGTAATCTTGGAGCAGTCCTTGGGAAGGCAAGTAAAATAGAGCTATGTGGCAGCACAAACTTTTGTACGAGGATTCCAGGATTATTTGACTTTGTTTGTAAGAACCATAACCTAAATAAATAAACTTAGTACAGAAATATCCCACCTGCCCCATACTTAATCACAAACCAACCCCATAGGTTTAAGATTACTATTCTTACCTCTACAAATATGACAGTTACCAACATAATGTCTCTCAGAGGGACAGGTGGGCATAGAAATGGAATTGCTAAAATGAAAATACTGTAGAAAAATGGAGAACTGGGTGGTAAGAAAATATTACATTTGAATTGGTCTCAGGTGTTAAATAATGGATATGTGTGTACATAGGCTATTCAAATGTTTTTGATTTCTTATGCTGAAGATTAAAATTTCTATTAGTATTCCTCCTCTTCAGTTTTGCCTGGGGACTGTTAATTATATTTCTGAAATTGCAACCAAATAAAAACTTAACAAAAAAAGAAACAACCAGATAACAAAATAAGTAGCTGTTTTACCCTTTCTTCTTCCCTGCAAGCAATGTGCTGTCCTTGATACAGCTCTAGTCTGAAAACTTACCTGCATTAATTACAGCACTCGTATTTACTGCTGAGCAAAAAGAGCTCCCTTCAGTGTCGTTATTAGTATTTTCATCAAGATGCTGGTGTCCTGAACTGCTACTAGTGGTGGCAGCTGTTATGTCTCGGGAACAAAACAACAGATTGCTTTGGATTTCATCTAAACCTCCATGTGAGGGGAGGCTCTGTGATGAGAGGATTCTCTGACTAATGATGAGGTTCTACTTCGTAAACCAAGACACTAAATTGCTTTTTAGAAAATTTAATTGATATTTCACTTCTAATACTTTCTGTTTGTGAGGATCTTTGAAATCTACTGGCTTATGCAGCATTTTAATTTGGCTAAGCATTATTGGGAGATAAGAATACACTGTCATGGTTGGTGCCTGAAATTCAAGGCTTTGTCTATTTTCAGAACTGTTTTGTGGTAACAGTATAGTCTCTAGTGGGAACTAGGTCTTGCAAGGTGATGGTGGCTGCTTTCGTGTTTTTATTGTGCAGCTGCATGAATACTGCATAAATGATGACTTTTTGATTTTTGGGGTTTTTTTATTGTTCAGCAGAGAACATGGTATAAAAAATTGAGGGTTAAGCCTTTTTGTCCTGAGTCTATTGCAAAGCTGGATCACAGCACAGCCACAACTCCACTGTATGACTGAGGTATTGATGAGCCCTGATGAGTGCCATTTTTCTACTGTCATATATAGGCAATGACTACTCAGCTACACAGAAAGCTGTAGAGATCTGTTATAGATTCATGGCAGTTACCATGATATCCATAAAGGTAGTGGACATAAATGTAGATGTCAAAATACTACGGACCTTTATAGCTTTTTTCTGCAATCTTAATTGCAGTAAATTTTGCTGAACTGAAAATAACTTCCAAGGGCCTACCTCTGCTTTCCTCTTATGAGCTTTAAATTGTGTTTTTAAAATTAAGCTATAAATTTTAAAGCTATTACAGCTATACTTTTTAATATGCCACAAGTTGTCCACCTGTTGTAACTGTGGTTCTGTTGTTATAGATCATATTCTTTGGTGTGCTGCATGACAAAAAGCTATTAATATGTCAGAAAAATCCTTTCTATGCGAATGACATCTCAAGTTCTCTCTCTGTAAAGGCATAATATATGTTTCTAATACAGTTGCAAGAAAAAGGGTCTTAATAGTGAAATGATAGAGTAGCAGGGTAATCTGAGAAATGTGTTTTCTCAGATTATTGATACTGATTTCTGATATGTCAGTGAAAGTGTTTGAAGATGTTGGAATGGAAGGATACAGGCTTTTTAGGAGCAACTGTGCTGATGATCTAGAAACTGAGATGATGTAGGAAAGATGATGTAAAACTGCGTGTTACTATAAGGAAATATAACTACAAGTATGCAGCTTTTTGACGTAAACAGCCCTGGCTGTGATGGGGATTATCTTGATTTTTTTCCTGTTATATCAAAAGCAAGTAAAAATTTTAATCAAAATATGCAGAAATTACACTATGCCTTTCAAATGGTGTTGTAGGGTTTTGCACTGGTTTAGTATACAGGCTGCTGTACACTGGCATATGTTTCCAAGTTCAGAAAAGACGTGAACCTGCTTAGCATGCTTTGATTGTTCTGATTTTCTTTCCAGGAAAGGTAGATTGCAGAAACTAAGAGAAACAAAGGGGTTTTTTTCTGACAATTTTCCTTTATTGTAAATAAAGTTATAAAAAGGTACTTCGAATTCAAGCTATCAGTTTAGACTTAATAGAATTTGGCTAGTTCAGTGGCTGCAGTACAGATATGGAAGTTGACAACGAATTTCCAGCTTTTGTGTACTTTAGGGAAGGGAGTTTAGGGGCACCTGTGATATATCAACTCCTCCAGTTTCAGCACTATAGACAACTAAAGTAATTTGCTGTTATGAATACCTCTGGAGAGTCAATGTGTACTGCACTGAATTAAATATCTTGAGCTAAGCAAACACAGAAAGACAACCCTAACTTAAAACCTAATTCAACTCTGAACCTGTGGATTCTTTTCTTATGCTTCATTTTATTGAAGTATATTTGTATTTAATCTTTGTTGAGAATGATGTATGAAGTACATTCAATATGTCCTTTCTTCTATTTTTCATGGACAGAAGCCTGTGTGTGTTTTTTAATAATAACCACAACTAGATGTTATAGAAACCAACTCAGCATAAAATCATTCTTGTGACGTCTAAGCTTTGCTGAGGCAAAGCATGTTGCAAGTACAGCACAGCCAGCCTCCCACCATAGAAACAAAATTAACAATTTTTAGTATTATGACATTTGGACTCCTTTCTATAAATGCATAAAAACAAAGCATAAAAACAAAGCATAATACTCAAGAGGAAACAATAACTTCTGTCTTTGACAGCATACATATGCCAAAACCACTTCTTACAGCCTAGACAATGTAAAGGACTTGGGCACTTCTGTCATTAAAGTCATCGATGCTCCCAGATTTTCCTTGAGAAGTAATAGTTTCCAACAGCAGAGACACTAATGAATCTCTTTTAAGTTGAGAGTACCCCATTTAGCTTGCAGCCCCATTTACAGTATATCACTGTTGCAGGAACATCATCGACATCCATGCTTATTTATACCAAGGATGCTAATGCCATGTCCTTTCTGCACTGTCTCTCTCTCTCATTTCTGCTGATATACTTCTGTAAAGATAATACCGGTGGTTGCTGGATTGGTTTTATTTGCCCCCAAACTTGTAACCAGTCCAACTGACTGGTGGTGTTACCTTATTTGCTTAATGGTCTTCTCACACTATCATCTAGATTTTTAAGAATGCATCTACCTCATCCAGTAACTCCAAAGCAGATCTGCTAGTTGAGGATATTTTATCAAAAGGTCAGGCTCTGAGGACCAGAGGAGCCATTTCATTATGCATAATTTGATAATTTTTGAATCAGTATGAATCTGATTGCATGAAAGTCTCCAAATCCTAATTCCAAGATATGGCAGGGCATACAACTTCAGGCTAGAAGTGCACATCTTGAAGTGCTCTGGAAGATCTTGTTTCTCCCCAGATAAAACCTCTATTGACATCAAATAGAAACATACAAGAATGAACTATCAGGAGAAGGCTGCCTCTGTCCTGAGCCAAAACCTAGCTGTGGGTTGGTAGGAACAATTACATTTCCAACCAATGTCCTGAAAAAACCCTGCAGACAGCTGTTTTCCATGTTCTAGTCAGCATGTGTCCTACATCCAAACAGTGCAAGAGTCATTCTGTTCCAAACCTAAGCCCAGACTTGGGCAATGGAGAGACCACCTCCATGAAGCTGGTGATCTTCTCCATCCGTTTTGGATGCTGGCTGAGTGGCCAGGCTGCACCAGGTCAGGGACCAGCGCAGCCACTGAGGTGCCCCTCAGAGCATGGTATACATGTCATCTTCAGCATAGGGAAATGTGTTGCCAATGAACAATAATTACTTGCAGACAGTCTCTAAGGTGGTTGTTATTAAATGCTGTAGAGTTAGATCTGTCCAGTGTCAGAAATGCCTCTTTTTTGCATGTTTAGTCCTCAGTGCTTGTTCATTAGCAGCCTGCCTTGTATTCCTGTCTTCATTAAGAAGGATGAATAATTTCTCATTTGTGTGTTTGGACCAAAAAATTTAAATTTGAGCTTCACTGTAAGCTTATAGTATTTTAAATCCCTTCCAAGCTATGTTTGGCCTCAACTAAACAATGTATTTACTGAGACAAAAACAAAAGGAGGATAATTTTCACTGGAGCACACCTGCAATAATGGCTCACAGCATTTAATTTTTCCCTTGTTTTCCTAGTAGACTTTTGTTTTGACACCTGCAAAAAACCTTTTCCAAATCAAAGTGAGCTTTTTCTCTCCATGTTGTTCTGCCACCCAAGTTGAGCTGACAAAGTCCAAGTAAGAAGCAGAACAATTATAAGCACAGTTTTCTCTGGTGCTTGTGCTGTTTTTAGCTTCACTGCTCTCCCAAGAAGAAACCTGTGCCTAATTCTTCGAGCTTAGCACGCAAAATTCATAAAACCTGACAATTAGACTGAGCAACATAAAAGACAAGTAAAGGATCCTTTCCAGTGTAATTGGACCTGAAGATATTACAGTGGCTCCTTATTCTTAAACTTTTTCTTTTGTTTAACACAGTGATCGTAAAATGTGT
The DNA here is from genome assembly GCA_009867235.2 of Psittacus erithacus. Taxonomy (NCBI): domain Eukaryota; kingdom Metazoa; phylum Chordata; class Aves; order Psittaciformes; family Psittacidae; genus Psittacus; species Psittacus erithacus. The sequence continues at coordinate 9,893 of WYDI02004297.1, read as the reverse complement.
ATCTGGAATGATAAACAATAATTGGCTCTAGGCAGCCTTTTCTCACAGAGACAAAAGAACAGTTGTTATTGCTGTACTCCTTTCAATAAATACATTTGTAAGCTGTAAATGATCCAGGCTGCCCTAGAAAGAGGCACATTTTCATGAGAAACATAAAAGAGATCAAATTTATAAGAGGGCATGTAGAGCAAGGAAAAGTTTTGTTTCATATTTAAAAGTGTTATCTGTGTCCATACAATGCCAAGAAATATCTCACCAAGAAAAATGCAGTCTGAGTTTAATCTTGTAACATTCTATACCAAACAGTGGATTTAGTATAGTTGTAAATCAGGTCCGGACTGAACCTGTAGATGGTTTGGGGATTAATATTCCTTATTTCTGTAAGGTTGTCTAATACTACTTGGGCTCACTTTGGATTTCAAGACTTACACCACAGTATTTCCAGTTGTTAGCTTGCTTTCAATTTGTCTTCATGGGAAAGATATACTTAATCTTCAATGTATTGATCATTAAACCTCATCAGTCAACTTCCTTTGTTTGTTGAAGTGCTGAATGTGTCTTACAGTGATATTTTCCAAGATTATGCATAGCTTAAAAGTAAAATGCTTTATTTATGGATAAATGCATTTCTTCATGTTATTGCTTTTCTTTGAATAACCAAGAATAACAAGAATTCGGTTGTAGATGTGTTTAATTTCTTTTTCTTTTCTTTTTCTTTCTTTTTTTTTTTTGTATGTGTTCTTAGTTTATTTCATGACATCGTGTAAAATATTCTATTGGTATGGAAGACAGAATTTCAACCGGTATCTGGAGCTTTAGGGATTTATTCCATAATCTGTAGATGATCCTCTTTGTTGCAGTACAGTTTAGACTGTACCAGTCTTTGAAATGGGTATGTAATCATTTATCAAACCCTTTGGGTTTATTGCATTTCCGTATTATTTTTTGTGATCATTGATAAATTGCTTCAATGGGAAGGAAAGGAGTGATATGGGATACTATTTTTTACAATTTGTGTTCTTTAAAGAGATTGAAAAATTATGTCAACCTTGCTTTATTCCAATTAACTAATTTTATTCATGGCTTGTGCTCTTGCAGCAAGAGATAAAACCCAAGTATGAATTGCCTTTAAGAAACTGCTGTATCATTTGTTTGAAAAAGAAGTGATTGTGCTAAAGGATTGCAAGTTGGCAGCCTAATTTATTGACTAAATACCTATTTGAACAAAGGCTATAAGAGCCTGCAGAAGAATCTTCGGAGTATCTTTTAAGATTGACTGGGAGTCTTAATGAAGTCAGCATCTCTTGCCCGTGGCCTGTATTTCTATTGACTTCAGCAGTCACTAGATGAGTCCCATGATGACGACCACTTGCAATAACAACAGCTTATCTAAACTCCTGTGAGTAATGTTTTACTAAAGAAATATGCTCAGGTGATTATGGACCTGTCATCTTAAGCATTTTGGAGGCCCTGCACACAGCACTAATCAGTGCCTCTGCATTCCCAAAGACTCACTGCATGAATCATGTACCTTTGCTTCAAGTTTTATTTGTATGTGTGCCACAGGCAATAGAGGTCAGGACTTGGAAAAGTGGTTGGCTTCTCTTCAAATCAAAATAAAGTCACATCTTTTTATGCAGCCCTTAATTTTTGATTGCATTATACAGGAAATGCCATATCAAATTCATGTTTTAAGTCTTCTGATAGAGCTTGGTCTGACTACAGGTCTTGGATGGTCCTAAAGACATCGCATCTATATCTACCCACATATTAACACAGAGCACGAGGAAGCAGAGGGACAGCAGGAACTGGATGGACAACAGAAAAGGTGGTGTGTCTTCCATACTTTGTGTGGTCTTTGTAACTATGTTTTGGTTGGTTTTAATGTACTAGCATCTCTCTTCCTTTAAAGCACAAAGTAAAACCCAACTGACTTTCTCTGAATGATTAAAAACAAAAATAATGAGAAAAATATGCAGAAATATTGTACGAACACTCGAACCACATATGTATAAGCACTGAACCTCAGCTATTCAGAAAAACACAAATATTTATTTGAGAGAATAACTTCAGGAAAGGAAGAAAAATCTCAAATATTTGCTAGAGCTTCAATCATGTTAAACAAATTGCTTACCTCCACCAGGTTTGTGCTTCAATATAAGAGCCAAGGCCATATAAGCAGATGTGAAACTGTCACCTAGCATGATCAGCTTGAACTTATTTGTGAGGCAGCAGGCCTACGGTTAGTATTAAACATTAGAGACAGCAAGATTGGTAAGTAAATGAAGACAGAAAATCAAGTTAAGTGCCTGGGTTTGTTTGATTGATAGCTGGTTTATTTTTAAGATAACTGCCTGATTTTGTATCAATGCACTTGTTACATGTGAAAGTGGAAGGGTGGCTGCTGGTTAAGATATTAAGAAATGTGCCATTTGGCTTATCCATAGTCTTTTCTGAAGTAAACACAAATGGTGACTTTCTGATTTTAAAAAGAGCTTAGAATTTCTGTTGTCTAAGTGTTACATTACCCTGTTGCTCCTTGGTGTTCCTCAATATACAATTTTTCTATATTTTTGCCTCATAAATTATCATCATGAACTTGTAAATTGTTAGGAATAATATATTACTTCATAATGTCATTTATTAGCATAAGTTTAATAGGTGCCAATGGTAACAGGCTTATTTTTCACTACTGGGACCCCATCTGTTATGATACTCTAGATATAAATGAAAGATTATATTCTGTACATTACTGAGTGGTTTTACACAGGGGATATGCTAATAATCTTTATATGTGTAATCTCCTTTTTTTTCATTTTTAAAAAGACAGCTTTCATTGAGGGAAAGTAGTTTTTTCAGTATTATAAAAAACACAATTTTTCTTGTTTTATTCTTCTGGTATTCATGATTTTTAAAAATTCTGTGATTCATTTCTGAGTGGTAGGCTTGTGATTAACCACATTCTCTGGTTCTACTAATGTCCATGCTGAAATCTGGCCAATACTCTTTTTTCTTCTCTCAAAAGAAATCCCCCAGAACACCTCCATTTTTGATTCAGCTCTGGCCCTATTGTTTCCACACTATTTACAGTTTGGTTTAATTTTTTTCCCACCCTCTATGTTGAATTTCTGTTGCATTGAAAAGGAAGCCTACTGTCAAATCTTTTGCTGAGTCTGAGAGCTTTTAAGTAAAGCAGCACTCTAAGTGCCTGTGGAGATTGTGTCTGCACATACTGTATCCATAAAAAGCTTCCAAGTGGTGCAAGAATGGGAGGATTACAGCTCCAGAGACTGCCCTTTAGTGACTTATGCTGTTACTCCATGTCTCTTTCTTTAATACTGTCCATTTCCACTCAGAAGAATTGTTCATCTTTGCTTAAGGGTTCCTAGATAAAACATTTGCATATTAGAAGTAGTCTGCTTATGGTGGCTTTCCAGTAAGTCTGCAAAATAAAAGTGTCTTCTTTCTAATGCTGATCTGCAACATTACTTACTTCAAATGTTAAAAGTTTAACACTATAGTGTAGATGCATCATGATACTGCATGGCACAGCATATCGACATATCTTTCCTAGCTAGCAAATCCCAGCTTCTCAGTATCAGGGTAAAATAGTGTTTCCTGTGGTTGTGTTCTCATAACGAAAAGGTTGCTAGCTCTTCTCAATTGCCAGACATTTGGTAGAGAGGGCTGGAATTGGAAAGCAGAATGAAAGGAGATTAATTTTCAGTTATGTATCCTATATGAGCAGGCACTGATACATACTACTGGATGCATATTTTTTGGCTCCTGCTTAGGCTTATAAAGGAAGATTTCTAAACTTAATTGAAAATAGGAGCTGGAAGCTCAAAACCTGTTTGCTTCATTACTGAATGGGAGCTGATCTTCTAAAAATGTACATGCATATTTAGCATCCGAATGGATTTCTAAAATCTCTTCTTGCACATTTGATTTTAAAATACATAATAATTAGTATTAATAACAATAATAGCCTTTTGGTGATTCATATTATAGCATTATGACATTGAAAATTGTTTGCGTTGGAAATTTCTGTGATGCTAAAGAAAATTTTGACAAGGCGGCAATCTGTGCTTTCTCAAAGACCGCTGTTATGTTAGACAGCTTTTATAAACCTGTGCCACATAGATCATGACCAGCTGTCTCAGAGTTGATAACTTGCTTTAGAGCATACTCTGAAGATACTATTAGCTCATCTGGTTTGAGGTCAGCTTTTACATTCAAACCAGTATGTGCTTATTGGCCCAACTTTTATTCTTGAGTGTTTAGTTTTAATTAACATCGTGTCATATGCTCAGAGATCTGTAGGAATGACCTATGGTTGTGGGTCTCTTAGTTGGCTTTTTTCTCTCCCAAGAAAGGTGTCAATGGAGAGCTAGTACACAGACCTAAGAGTTGTTGTGTGTCCTCTGTAATGCAGGTTAGCCCTTTCAAGCACAGGTTTTGAAAGCCTTCTTTTCAGAAGAGTTGACAAAACGGGCTCTCTGAGGCACTTGAAAGATTCCAGTATCTTTTTATCTGAAACAAGGACATAAAAAGCAGCTGGGAATAAAATATAGCTGAACAGATGAGATACACAGTCTGTTTTCTCCTAAGTAAAAATAGAGATTACTGTTCATTTTGAGAGTATATGATACAATAAGAGTTCACTTGCAGTGTAACTATAGCTTATGCTCCAGAAGAGTTACAAAGATGAAAATGCTGCAGTTACTCACCTCCTTTGCCAGCCTTATTCCAAGAGGTGTCAAGGGAAAGAGCAGATGTGTGTGCTATACAAGGATACAAGGATATTTTGTAGATTCTCTTTTAGTGATTATCAAGATTTTCTTATGTAGTAGACCTTATGTCATGAAATATATATATATTCCTAATTCTCAAATAAGAACACAAATGAACCCTGCAGAGTTCATGCTAAAACCATCAACTAAAAAAACCAGCAAGTCTCAATTTTTAAACTGTTTCACTAAACTACTAATGTGTTAGTCTTAGCAGATGTCTTCTTTCCAGTTTTTGTAAACATTTACAGTTCTAGCAAGGTAGGTGAACAGTTAACATTAGTGAGTTTTCTGTACTTACAGCCATAAATTACTTGTGATTCATGTAAATATCTTTTTATGCCAGGAAATGCTGCCAAGTGAACACCGGTCAGCTATTTAGAAACACCTTGTATGAAAACAGGCTGCTTTAATGGTTTTGAGCTTGTTTTGTTGCTTTTTCCCTGGTTTTGTTTGTGGTGGTGTTTTTTTTTTCCCCTTGTATAGCCCAATTTAACTAAATGCTCTCACCTTTGGCAAGGAATACTCTGTCTTTGATGCCTGTCTTAAATTTACCGTTTATAGCTGTAAGACAATTTTCATTTTGTGAAATCACAAACTGTTCTTCATTTCCCTCAGCCATCCCTGAAATAATTAATTTTACCTTTCCTCCAGCTTTGACTGCTGTTAATGCTCCATAGGTTCCTGCTGCTTGCTCCCTTGCTCTTTCCAGATCTGTTTCCCACAAGAGGGTGGGCAAGGAGCTAGATACTTCAGCAGCAAGTGGGCACACTCACTTTCTCCCAGCAAAACCTGGGAATCCCAATGTGCCAGCAAAGTAATGTGTTTTAAGAGGCAAAGTTCAATATTTTCCAAATACCTTTTGTCTTGGCAAAGTACATGGCTTTCTTACTGTTTTTAAATACTATTTTTTTGTGGTTGCAGAAGAATAAAACACGCCAATAGGTAACATTGCAGAAGTTAATGAAAGGCTGGAGAACCGAATACTTCAGAGAAGTAAATCGTGAAACGTATGTACCCAGCTTTAAGAAAGTATGATTGATGACTTCTAGCTGCAAGCTTTCCACTTCTTCACCATTTTGCTGTTCTAGGTTTGATTCAGAAACTAGCTCTTGAGCAAGAATCTAACTTCAAAAGTCTCTCTGTTTAAAAGAAATGTATATAATATGATATATTATGTATACATTGAAATAACGTATTTTAGTCTTTGTCTGTATAACAAACTACACCCAGAAATGTCTGAAATGACAGCAGACAGCTTTATTCTTCCAGTGAGCCATAACAAATGACTAAAAAGTTAGCTTCAGGAGTTGACGTTAGGTACTGTGATACTAAGTGAAGAACATGGCAATAACTTTTCAGGATGTCCAACTTATCTATCAAGTGTACAGTTTTATATACTTGAATACATTTTTATATAGTTTATTGTTTTAATATTATTCTGCTAGATAGTTCAAATCATACTGTGATAAAATTCCTTTCAAGGAAATTCTGACAGTGCAATGAACAACACTCTTTGTACATTCCTTAATGATATGCTTCTTCAGCTTAAAGCTAACAAATTTGCTTTATATTTTGTTAGCTGAGAATATAGAAAAAGAGCATAATTTTGGTCACAAAACCAGCTTGAATGTTTTTTAACTACACGCATGCTTGAGGTCAAAACCAAAACTATTTCAGCTTAGTTTTGAGAGTGCATATTACAAACCCCAGAGAAGAGTTTATGTGGGGAGCAAGATATTCAAGATGCAGTATCACAATTCCAAATATCTTGGTGTGTAATTGCTGGCCTAGATTTTTGTTATGTGATTGATGACTCTGAATTCATACAAACACTAGCATTCCTCAAAGTCCATTTACAATGCTATGAGAAGATGGTACAACAAAATCAAACACCATTTTTTGCACTTAAAAATGAATGAGGTGTGATGGGGAGTGCAATAGTGAGTTTGGGCTTACTTTCACATCGTAATCTCATAACTTTCTACTCTTGGAATCTGTTTATAGCTGTCACAAAAATCTAAAAGAAAATGGCACCTTTCTTCACTGTATTACAGTCTCACAAAAGTCAGACTAAAACCTGTTTGGTTTAAGAACTGTTTTAGTTAAGTTATTTTTGAAGTTAAATTGATGAAATTAGGTTAGAGAGATCATTTCTTGGAGAAAAGTGGAATGAAGTGAGTTTCTACGATTTCATTAATGGCTTTCTTGAGTCAAAAAAATAGAGTAATGCAAACATTGTTTAAATATCACAGTTCTTTTTCTAATGAACACTCAGATGAAAACAGACAAGCATGTGGCATATTCTCCCCTAGTTCAATTGCAGTTCTTTCAAATGGCAACAGAGAAAAATGGGAACACATTCGCCTGTTCTTCCAAGTGGAGATCCCACTACTGCTTACGCAGAAGCTCCAGCATATCATGACCCCCAGCAGGGTCATCCATCTCTGCATTTATCTAGGTCAAAAGATTGCTTTCTGAAAATCCTGTAGATGTGAAACTGCAAATGTACTCTCACCATTTCTGATTTTCTCATGGCTGTTTGACGTTTTCACTTTGTGGGCTGAAAGCTGGAAGTGCAGTTTGGCAAGCTGAGAAATAGGAAAGAAAGGTCTATCCACTCTGCAAGTTCATGATAGGTTTTTCCTCACGTTTTTGATAGTTTGAGTTGGTTTTTCTTGTTCTGTAGCAGTTCTTCCACCGTCTGTGCAATTCCCATTAATAGTTGTGAGTGATTTGTGTGTCTAATTCTTCATGCAGGGTGTTGAAAATCTACCCTAAAGCTATGAAAAAATAATAGGAAAAACATGTATAATTGAAAATAGTCTTAATCACTGGAATGTTGAAATCCACATGGCTTGGAAGACTTGAAAGATTTCTTGGTTTAGAAAAGTTGAATTGAAAAGTGCTGTCATTTTCTTTAAATACATTCTTGTGAATAAAATATCCATTCCTAGCGCCAGCAGCAACCTTCTAAACATGTTCAAGATGACATGATTGATAACAAGAATGCTCTTCCCAAGATGTTTCTAATTTCATCTCTGTTTCAAGAATGTTAAACTTCCAACATGATACATAATAACAAATACTTAAACCAAAGATTAATATTTTTCTTAAGACGGTACAGTAACTGGAACTGAATGGAAATCTGAAACCTAGTTCCTGACTCCAGAATGTGGGTAAATTCTAGAAGCTACTGCCTGAGTACAAATATTTTCCACTTAATACTCCACATTTCCAATGTAAATAAATTAAACTATTCATTTAAGTAAGGGTCTTTCCAGTTTGACTATAGCAGCACATAATTTCAGGTCTTAATGGATCTATTAAACTTATATTGATATGGTAGTCCATGTACTTTTCACCTGATTTCAAGAAGATACCTTTCTTTTGCTTGGTTGTCAGTCAAATCTAGTTGTTATCAGAAAAATAGAATGAAATAGTAATAAATATTCTGTTTTTATCTCCAAACCTCAAAATAATGTAAGAAATTATGGCTTTCATGGCTTCTTGGTAAATTTGTACTCCATGGCTTCCAGTTCTTGAAAATTTCAGTGGCCAGCATCTTATTTGAAATGAGATTCCTCCTCCAATTCCAAAACTTTCTGTCATTACTGAAGAGATGGCCAATGTTAATCATATTGTCAAGGTCAGCAGTGGCCCATTTCTATTGTGTAGAAAGCCTGTATCCAGAAACCATGCCAGATTTACCAAGGAAAGAAGCAATGAGAAAAAAGTTGAATAAAGTGCAGCCTAAAGCATCTTGGTCTAGGTTTGCGAACCAACCAAAGAAGTCCATTTTGTAATTTTGAGTTGGAATCATCTTGAAGTAGAAACAGTATGCTTGATCTTTTCATAAAGGTGTCTGAACCAGACCATCTTCCAAGGTTCTTGGCTGCTCCCATCAAAGAGTTGGGTTTTTTTGTTTTTCCATCTGAAAAAGGTGATCTCCCAGAGAGGTGAGGTAGATGATACACATATTTGAAGGTCAGTGCTATTTCTCATCTAGTGCTTGCAAGCTGGCATCTCCACCTGTAAATCTGTGAATTAACATCATGGTATTAAAACAATTAATTTTCAGGAACAATATGTGGCTGATTAGCAATAGTGCAACTTGGTATGGGAAAGGACTATGTGCTGAATTTTAATTTAAAATGTGTCAAACTACATGACATGGTGTTATACTGCTGTATATCAATGCCAGACAATGACATTACTGTAAATAATATTAACTAGCTGGCTTAGGGAAGCCCAAAGAAATTTACACTTGGTGTATCAAATTACAGCTCTGATTCCAGCTTCTAAGTACACTCTTGTCAGAAACCATGGCTAAATAAGGAGAGTGAAACACTCATTACTTTGAAATAAAATGGAAGCTGCATATTTAGCAAGTCCATTTGTGTCATATCCTATCGACACCTCACAGAAGACTTTCCATAGTACCTCTAGACCTTTTCACTGGTATTCAGGAAGAGGAAAAAAGCCTTTTGTGTCAATCAGCAATCAAACTCCTTGCAACATTTCAATTCTGTCAAAAATTCTTCTAAGGGGACGAAATTATTAAGCAGGAACAATGACCTCTCAATGAAAGTCATACACTGAACTAGAAGATCAGCTATTGATCCAACATTTAGGAACAGGGCCAGGTGTGTTTTTTCTCTATGATTCACTTACTGAATTGCTGAGGTGAGCAGCTCAAGAGAGACCGCCTTCAACACCAGAGCAGGGGGAAGCTCAGCGCCCAGGTGCCTCAGCTCAGAGCAGCGACAGCCACCGAGGGAGCCCCAAGTCCTCGACAGGCCTTGCCCGGGAGCCGGCAGCTCAGCTAACGCGATCAGCTGACTCACAGGGGGCGGAGCCAGGAGGAGCGGCGCCAGCCCTGGCTGGGTCAAACCCGCCCCAGGGAGCGCGGGGGACGGGGCGGGGACGGGGCCGTTTGAGCGGGCAGCGGGGAGCGGGCAGCGGGCGGCGGGCGGGATGGTGCGCGCGCGGCGCATGAGCAGGGCCCGGCGTGGGAGCTCTGCTCTGGCTGCCCCGGCGGTGGCGGCGTAGGCACCAGGCAGAGCCGATGGGAGGGGAGGCTGCAGCGCAGAGCTCGGAGTG
>WYDI02004295.1:0-44974 GCA_009867235.2 Psittacus erithacus | reverse complement strand
GAAGGAAGGAAGGAAGGAAGGAAGGAAGGAAGGAAGGAAGGAAGGATGGAAGGAAGGGTGGAAGGAAGGATGGAAGGAAGGAAGGGAGGAAGGAAGGATGGAGAGAAGGAAGGATGGAAGGAAGGAGGGAAGGAGAGAAGGAAGGAAGGGAGGAAGGAAGGAAGGAAGGAAGGAAGGATGAAGGGAAGGGAGGAAGGAAAGAAGGAAGGGAGGAAGTAAAGAAGGAAGGGAGGAAGGAAGTAAAGAAGGAAGGAAAGAAGGAAGGAAGGGAGGATGGAAGGAAGGAAGGAAGGAAGGGAGGAACAATTAGTGTTTGTCTGTATTCTACAGACAATGCTTAAAGGAAAAAAACAAAACGAAACAAAACAAAACCAACCATGTAATGGAGAATAACCACAATTTAGCACATGTTGCTAGACTGAGCAAAAACAAGAGGCTATGGTTGGTGTCACAGAATTCAGTGATTACATGGGATGGGGTTCATTAAGGACCCAGTGTGGGATCGACAGCCTGTGTTCTGCTGGAAGTTAGAATGGAGATTAAAGTGACCTTTTCTAGCCTTAAATTCTGAGTCCAGGTTTGAACCCAGGGTCTCAACAGAAACTAAGTGATGATATGGAGCCTTTGGGGTAAGCTAACCTATGGTTGATGGATGGTGTTACCTCTTTATTTCCATAGAGTCTACAGCCACATTACTCACACAAAACAACTTTCTCACTAGTGACATTCAAAACTTTTACAGACAAAGGACCAGTGTGTATGCATAACCAAAAGTACCTCCAAGCTGGAAACAAGAAAAGGACTTGGAACTACTGGGGGGATACACTTCCTGTAGCAACTTTCAAAACAAAATATTGAGACAGGAATATATTTGAAGGTTGAAGTTCATTTGGTCATGGACAAAACACTACAATAGTAGGGAACTAGACTAAGCAGTTGAGAAGATTTGTCCAGGCTTTGTTGCTTGTGTTCCTAAATCCTTGGAAATGACAGTACAGATTTTCCAGTGTCACTTAATGACTATGACCCAGGAAACTTTTCTGTGTCCAAGGTGAGTCGAATTCTGCCTGAGCAAGCGCTGTCTTAACACCTTCATGTCAAAACTCATGGTGAAAGAGAGAAAGCTGCTAGTTGTCTGGAAAAGCAAATACTGCCTTCAGTCATTTTGTCCCCTTCCCTCCCTATGTTCTCAGCTCACTGTCTTCATGGCCCTTTACTTGCATAGCAAACATTCGCTGGCCTAGGTACATCAGCCTCAATTTCTGAACTTAAAATATTTGTGTATTTTCACACTGGGGTGGAGAGAAAGAAAGAACATTGGCATAGAGAGGGTTAATCCTTAAAGACTACACAAGGGGGAAAAAAAACTGTGTAGAGTGGGAAATTAGTCAGCAGAGGCCTGACAAAGTGCTTCCTACACATGCTGTTCTGTCAGGCTGCACAGCTTCTTCTGCTTCAGAGGTAATTACATAGATTTTCTGTCTTGTACTTGCAAAAACACAGCACAGCACTCCGCCACTGCTTGTAGCTCAGTGCTTCAGGGCTCCAGCTGCATGGGGCTGGAAAATGTTTACACAATTTCTTTTAAGATTTTAAAACCACAATAAGAGATGTGGCTAGCTCTTTATCTGAGGGGGAGATGAATGGAAGAGTCCACTCTGAAGCTGGACTAAGTGGTGGGAAGACTTTCTTGTAATTTTATCTTATAAATGTAATCGTATCTGTAAATGTATCCAAGGAAATGGCTTCTGCCATACAGCAAATCTTTCTTTTTTTTCTGAATGTTTTAACTAGAAAGGAACTTAAAACAATTCAGGCACTGATCTGGATTTCAAATATTCACTGTTTTGGATCCAGAATCCTGATTTTTAACTCATTGATAACTTTAGTCAGTAGTTTTCTGGGTCCCATTTGGAAGTATGTCCATTTTTTTGATTTGACAAATATGTAAATATACATATGCAACATATAGACAGTGTATTTGTCAGTAAAAATGATACATGAGAATACGCATATTCCCCCCTTATTACTTTGATGTGTTTGAATAATTGCTTGGTTAACACAGTACTGAAATGGATATTTCAAATCATACACAAATTCAAATTTCAGTATTCAAACCAATACTTAAAATGTGCATTAAAGAGGTATAAAATCATAGAATAATTTGGGTTAGAAGGACCTTCAAAGGTCATTTATTCCAACACCGTTGCAGTGAGCAGGGGCATCTTGAACTAAGTTGAACATTTGTTTGGGTTTTGTGAAAAATTGAATGTGGCAATGGAGACCTGGTTCATTTTTTAAGAATTTTTTCAATAAAACCTAGGCATCTTTACTATGAACACAGCAGTAGATTATCAGTTTTTGTCTGCACTGATACTTGTACTTGATTTTCAACCCTAGAGGAAGGGATATATAACTAAGTGCACTACAAAAGCCTGAAATAATGAAACCATCATATTTGATTCGGGTAGGAGCTTGGTTTTATATTTCAGCACTCAGAATGTTTTCTTCCTTTTTGAACTTCTATCATGTTTTTGTTCATCACTATCATGACTTATGTACCCTTCTTATACTCCACCAATCTGTCATCTCCAAAAACAAACAGTTCCTTTTCCTTGGTGGCAGATATTTGGCTCCTAAACAATTTCTCTTCCCCTTGTGACCTTGCTACAGGCTGGGATATGAAATGAAGGGGAAGGAAAAGGAAAAAGGAAATGCAAAAAGAAGGAAAAAAGTTAAAGGAGAAAGAGAAACACTACTAAAGGAGAAAGGTGAGGTCAGACTTCAGTCCTGTAGAAAATGTCAGCTGATTTGAACAGGAACAGTGTGAGGCACAAGGGAAGATCAAAGCTAGGTTTAATCATTGTATTGCAGGACAGGATTTTTTTTAAGGGTTTGGTATTTTCAGGAGCTATTTCTCACTCTTTTTTCAGGTACACAGATTTTTTTTGTGGGGGCAGAAGGTGAGAAGCTGACAGCATACTTCAATGCTGGTAAACAGAAAAGATTTTCTTTAAAGAAGTCACTGAGAATTTATGCTGTGTTTAGATAATCTCAATTAAGTTGTATACTAGATAATTCAAATGAGGAAATGTGCTTATTTTATTGTGTAGAAATAAAGGCAACTCAACTACATTAAAAGAATTTGCATTCTGACTGGATAATAATAAATCCCTCTAAACTGAAAAAAAGGATTTATTTTCACTAGTTTTAATGGAACACATTTTTTAGCCAGATTAGACACTTAGGCATAAAACATAAGAAATCATACAAGTGCAGGGAGAGAAAAAGAAGAAAACTAAGATGTACTCTCTTTCATGATGCATAGAGATAAGAAGTGTACATGAAACTAGCTGTTGCCACAGCTGAGGAAAACATTGTTCATAATAAATAATACAGATGTCTGTGTCAGGAGCATGTTTTACATCAATAACTACTAAAAAGTAGAAAAGGAGAGTCAAAAAGGTGTTTAATTGAAAAACAGTCTTTATCACTATATAAAATATGGTAAATTTTAGGGTACAGCACTCCTAGAATTCAACTTCCTTCATTCTAAAAAAAAAAAAATATTAAAAAATCTGTGGGCATAGCTCCTTTAAAAGCCTGTAGAAAAGGTAAGTAGCAACCACAGAGTCAGGGGGGAAGCAGCTTCAAGCAAAAGTTATTATTTCTCCTCTCTTTGTGAGTTTAGGCCTTGATTGGTTTGTGCTGTGTTTGAAGTTTTGTGTTAGAGGATATTGGACATGTGCTGTTACTCCTTGTCATTAAGGTTAGTTTTTATTGCTAGAATGTAAACCTGCTGTCTCCGTTCTGCAGGCCATTTATATCTACATAGTCCTTTGGTTGCATCATTTTGCTCTCATCTGGAAGGTATTCAAAAGGCTATCTGAGCAATGCATATTTATTTGCTGAAAGCATATTGTCTCACAATGTTAGTTTAGAAGTCATCATTCCAGCCACGACTGGCAAAATAAAATACACTTCTTTCTTGAATGAAGTTTAATAATTCCTGTCATGAATTTTGGACAGGAAGAGGAATGCTGAGGCTGTGAGAATGCTCTCTGCTGTATCACAGGGCATGCACAGTAATCTATTTTCATACAAGCTTTGATACTTTCTCTTCATGAAAGCCAGTATAGCAGACATTAGACTTTATTCATAAACTCAACTAGGTTTTATTTATAATATTCCTTTTAACTGGACTTTCATATTTGATTGTTTTTGAGCTCTTGAATAATAAAAGTTAGTTTAAACATCATCTCAGTGCAGCTCTTAGAATACAATTTACAACACTCAAACCGTCAACACAGTTGTCATTAATTGGCTCCCTTGGCATAGATCAGAAGTGTAAAGATCATAAAGACCAGGATTCTCTTGGAAGATCTATAATCTGAGGTAAAAAGACCCTCTGTACTAGCAGTCCAAAAATTATTATTTATTTTTAATAATGAAGTTATCAAAAAACCATAATTAACTATTGCCTGTAGGCTTGTTTAGTTGCTTGCTTTTGAGAAAGAGTAAAAAAAAATGTTGGATTAGGAAACAGGACAAGATTCACCCTAGAAGTAGTACTATATGATCATTTGCTCTCCCAGACACTCATTTTTGACTCAAAGCTGTAAGGTGCTGAGGCACTCTTGGGATGTGTTGAGCATTATTGTTATTATTATTGTTGTTGTCAATATTATAATTATTTTCATATTCATCATTATTTCATTATGATTGATTTTTCTTAAATAAAGTTTCATGTGTTTTACCAAAAAATAAGCCTAGCTGTTGTCATTTGAAACATTCAAAGCAAATACAAAACCAGAAGGCAACTGGATGCATAGCAAGGTGTCAAGTCTTGTCGAAGATGACACATTTGATCATTACAGAAATGGGAAAACACTGAAGTTCCTAGTCCATTGTTCTAACCACTGAATCTAGTTGCCCACATTCATCTCTTTCTAGCCATACATTACAGGAGAAAAATAATAACTTCAAAATGGGAGAGAAAAACTAAACTGATAGAAAAATACTGGTTTTTCACACTACTTATACAAGCATCACTCAGGAGGAGTAGGTTTTTTATTTTATTTTTTTGTTAACTGGTTGACAGTATCCACTTAAAAGGCAGAATTCTATTGGGATACGTTGAAGGGCACCATCTAAAACAAAAGAAAATATGACACAAAGCTGTTATTTAAAGATCCATAGAAAAATAAAGGAGGCTCTTTCTGTTTGCTTTGGTTTATTTTTCTGCTAAGATTGCATGCACTATTACTTCCACTTGTTACTAAGAAGAAGAAAAAAGATAACTCATATCTAAAGAAACATTGATTTCAGTATATTTTCAATTCAAATAAACAGTCTACCTTCAACAATGAAATTCATAAAAGAAATAAAAATGGCAGGATTTTTTGCTTCTTTACTTTCCTTCTTTTATTTATATAACCACAATCAGACAAAGCTATAATGCTATCTAAACAACTATACGCATTAAGAAACAAACATAGATCAATAGCTATAATTTGACACGCATACACTCTTCACTGTGAAAACATCAATAGTACAAAAGCTTCATCGGCATAGCTGGGAAAAATCTGTTCAGTAGGTGGTGTTGGCAAAAGATTAAGTAACCACATGTCAGAAAGAAGAAAAAAAAAATAAAATTCAGTGAAACTGAGTGCATACTGGACATGTGCAAGTACTCTAAGTTAAACTGTTAGGATTAATAAAAAGGAAGTTATTTTTGTCTTCCAGTCATTCAATTATTTCATGAACAAATATTTTGGCTTGGATCTGTTATATTCAAATATACACTGTCTTTCCTATCTGCCAAATGAAAGACAAGAAAACAAGAAATCACTTGCATGTTGGAGACAATATCTTGAGTTGTTATATGCTGCTTTGTAAATAGTGGTATAGGTGACTATTCCTCTCGTCCTGATCCCTAACACTCTGGTAGAGTCATGAGAGAGAGAGATATAGAAAGTAATTATTTGCCCAGGAAGAAAATAAGCATAAAATTTATTCAAAAAAGCTAACAGAAAAATGAAGTCAGTACTATATGACCATGTCCAGTGTATGCACAGTGAAATCTCCATGTCCAGTGTGTGTACAGTGAAATCTCCTGTTGAACCCTATGGTATTACTCTGAGATATGCACTTAATTACATACTTAAAAGCTCCTAGGATCTGACTTTCAACGCCTCAGCTACCAATTATTCATTAAATTATTTTTCTGTACCAACCTATTTATAAGACAAAATGAAGCTGGAAATTATCCTAAACACCACAAGAAAGTCTGTAATATCTGCTAACCAAATAATTCCATTCTTTTGACCATTATGTCTACTCCATAACACATTTCTCGCTAATTTGTTTTGCAAACCATTTTTTATTATTTCTGCTTCAGATAGACTTAAGTTCTGTTATTTGTTCTTCAGGTGATAAAAATTGTAGTTCTTTTTTGTTTCAGTTAAAGCTTTGAATGATAAACACTTAGAAAACTGGCCCCATCTCATATCTCTCTCTCAAAAATCTCAAAATCCCCCCAAAATACAAAACAAGTTGAAATCTCACTTTGCGCTGAAGAGTTCGTATGATGGAAGTCCTTCAAACTGATCTGATATTGTCAATACAGGAAAATAAATTAAAAAAAAAGGAAAATTGTTTTGAAATATGAAGTATGTGTCTCACAAAAGGATATTTCCATATTCCCTCTGCCTGATGGTTATATATGACAAATGGGTACTTCCACACATAAATTACACTCCTAAAAGGTAGTTTGTATGTGCTTGTGCACCTAGTGAGATTTCTGAATATGAACATCTATCTTGTATTTGCTACCATAGTGCCAATTCTTCATTTTATGATCATAAAAGTGATGAAATTTTGGTGGTGGTGTTTGCATTTTTAAAGACACATAGTGTGATTAGATTATATACAAATTCAATTATAATTGAACCAATCAACCAAAAAATGGTTCCAAGCTGGTTAGGAAGAAGGACTTTGGATCCTGAGTCTTAATTTTAAAATATATTTATTCTTCTTATTATTATTATTTTAGCAGTGTTTTTGTTAAATTATTTTACTGAAGTAGTTACAATTTTAGCAAGACCTGTAGGCTAGCAATATGGAAATTTGGTAATGGATTAGTCTGTCCAGTTTAACTTGCTTAGCCAAAGTGCTGAAATCTGGATCTTAGCTATTCTAGAATCTTTGAGACTAATGTCAAGATTAAGGTATCTGAACAGGTCTATTCATCATCATAGAACTTGGTTAACTTCTAAAGTGCAAAAGGGAAATAGTCAGATTGATAAGGCTCTTAATATTGATGAATATTCTGATACATACATTTCAGATAGCATTTATTGTATTAGTTCAATTCAGTTTTACCTAATTTTGAATTTTCCAAGCCTGTGGAACCTACACAACCCAACTTTTAAACTTGTATTTTCTGCTCCTTATGGGCCTTCTCAGTTTGTTCAATGTTTGAGCTGCTAAAATTCTGAGATACAGCTCTCTCACCTTTAGCTGATCAACTTAGCAAGTCCTTAAAAAGCTGTATGCAGTCTAAATTCCGCCCATCATGAAGGTGACAGCTGAAATCAGTAAGGTCGGCTGATATATCCCAGAGGCAGTGTATTGGCCTTTCCCTTTTTGTGGGTTTCTTACATTGGGACCAAGAAAGTCAGGCTTTACTGACCTGCAGAGAATGCTGCACTACTCTGTTCCTTTGTGTTTTTGCCAAAGGGTGATGGCTCAAGTGGATGGCTTACTTTAAATGACGAAGGAATGGCTTCTTTGAGTCACCTGGTCCAGTTTCAAGCTATACAAGATTTCCCTTCTTCTGTGAAAAACCCATATAATTTTCAAGTACATGGAAATAGAAAATGAAGAGCATTCAGAATACGCTGAAGACTGAATACAGTCTGACTCCTGGGAGAATTCAACATGAGAAAGACAATTTGAAAGATTCAAGGCTACAGTTAGAATGCTAAAAGCATCCACCAGAACATACAGGCCAAATAGTGCAGCAGGGTTTGCAAACTTTATCCTCTTCTAAAGCCACAGTTCTCATACTTCTTAGGATCTGGTTTGGCTTTCCTAAGGCTTTATTCAGCAATCATCTGGTCCTAAGATGTTTTTTGCTTTCTTCTTTTTTTTTTCCTTAATTCCACAAAAAGTGCATGAAATAACATGAAGGCTGTACTATGGCTCATGTGAGCTACTGGTATGAGTATCTGATATAGTAAGATCAAGGGTCTGTCTTGTGTTTCTGACTTTCTGACTTGTGGAAGACATCTGAAACTACTAATGGTGCAACACAAGCTGGAATAGAGACTTTAACAGCCATGCAAATGGGAAAAGAAAACAAGGTACCGTCTCAAACCTCCTGCCTGCAGACATGAACTGTCTCTAGAACTATAGTAGGATTTCACCCCAAAGGAAAACCATAAGCTTCCTCCTAAATAAAGACCCTGTTAACGCACAAACATGAGGATAATTAAGGAATAAGGAGCAAAATTAGGGCTTAAATTATTTGACAATTTAAATGCATTCACACAGATTTACTTCATTAATATTCCTCATGCAAGAAGAAGGATATCATAGAGTCAAACCCACATTCTCTTTCTGTCTCTTTCAGCAAATGTTTACTACACGCTGAAAGTAGAGTAAAAGCTGGCTATGTTAACCTGTTCATTATCTGGTGGCAAAGGGCGTTGGTACCTTATCCTCCAGATCTGAGATATTTTATAGCTCTAGAGAATCTTGTCCAATTGATTATTCCAGTTTTGATAATGTCTGAAGATTTTTAATACAGTAAGAAACATCTTCAGATGCTGCTAACAATGCACTTTAATTTTTTCATTTTCTTTATTGTTTGTTTTTTTTGTTTTTGTTTTTTGATTTTTGGTTTGGTTTTTTTTTTTTTTTCCTTATGTTGAACTGCTGCTTGATATTTTAATAATGTAATAAAAATTTCTGGGATCCATAGATTCACCAAAATTTTCAGTATATTTACTGAGCTTTGTAAAATAACATGGAACAAGACTGAGGTATCTGACAGGAGAAGGCGTGGCAAAAACAATGTATGTGATTATTTAATCAAGAGCTATAACAACACAGACAAGGCTAATGACATATTAAGGTTAGGGGAAAAGCAAAAATGAGAGTTGAAAGGGTTAAATAAACTCTAATATTTAACAATTTTTAATTCCTCAGATGTTGTTTGTTAAAAAAAATCATTTAAAGTTTTGGGGGGTTTTTATGTATGTATGCATGCTCTGTATGCAACTAAATCCATGAAATGATAACTTGAAAAGAGCTTAAGGGACTTCTCCATCTAACTCTATTAAGAGAGTTTCCTTAGTTATTAACGGAGTTTAATTGAGTGTCTTTTAAAATCCCAGCAACAAATGAGAAATACAATGAATTCTTTCATCACTCTTTCTAGTTAGTGCTGGTTTTGCTAATTCTGCTTTCAGCTGTTCTATTTTCCCATGATTAAATATTATTTCATTTTTCTACATTCTGTACTAACAACAGATAGCGTAAAACTTAATTTTTTATTAACTGTTATTTTTAAGAAGCTCATCATTGTTCTTCCTAATTTGCTTTTGTCATCTTTCTACTTATTGTCATGCATGGGTTCTTTCATGCATCTTCATACTACCAAAAGTCTTTGTCCTTTCACATCTAACTTCAAAAATGTTAGATGTGAGCTTTATACTGTTCACATTTCATTGTTGTTATTGTTTTCATTATTTTTGAAATTATGGTATTGCTATGTAAGCACTTTGATTTCGTTACAAGTGTCTTTTGCCCTCCCAAAACTTTACTATTTTTTTTTTTTTACTCTATTCTGCTTTACCTCTAGAGAATGTATAGGATATTGTAAATATTAATGGCAAATGGGATTTTTTTTTTTTTTTACATTGGCCACAGCTTGCTCAAAGCCAAAATAATCTACATATTCATGTCCATTTTGATTTTCCTGCAGTCTCCCAGGCACGTTGTAAACTGACTTGCATTCCTGATTTTGAATTTAACATGTTTGAGCTTAATACATTAGAGACTTTTTTTTCTGTTGGGGTTTTTTAGTGGTTTGTTTTGTTGGGATTTATTTGGCTGGTTTTTGAGGGTTTTTTTTTTGGTTTTGCTTTTTTCCTTCCCCAGGTTTAGCTTTGTTAAAATAACCTGTAATACTGGCAAAGTCAGGGAAAAGAGTCGGTTATTTGTTCTGTAGGTGCTGGACAGGCAAGCTAAAACTCCCTAGAGGCTCTTCTAACTTGTCTAACTAGGTTTTCAGAAACAAATAGACTTTATTTTTTCTCCTCATAAATCTTCAGGCCCTGTGGTTCATGGCATTCTGATCCTTTGCCAAATAGCAGCTACTTGGATGAATAAAATACACTTAGGATTTGTGGGCTCTTTCCCTCTGTCTGTATTATGTATGTTTCTAATAAGAAACATATTTGCTTTTCAGAGCTATGTGTCTGTGACTCTTTAAACAAGAGAAAGATGAATATGACATAACCTGTGTGGTTTCTTTTCTGTGCTTGCTACACAACTTTGTTCGAACCTGATACAATAGTACAGATGTCCTCCATTTCCATTTTAAAAGCCAACAGAAATGATCAAGCTCTATTACCAGCCTGTTTCTTGTTGGCCAAGAGTGTTCAGCAAGGAGTGTTCAGCATTGATCTTAGCTAAGGAAGGAGAAAGTGCACACCTAATGGGACAGATTCCTTGATGGCTTTTCCTCCTAGTCCTCTCTCCTTCTTTACATATTTTCCTTAGTTAAATAGAGATTTTAAAGGTCCTGATTTAATAAAGTAAATTCCAGCAACAGGGTTTTTTACTGTGTTCCTGTAGTTCTTCCTTCTCTTACCAGCTTCCTGTCCATGACCAGTCTTTGGAAATTCTTCCAGTAATAATTCATTACCAAATGTTTTAGTTTTAGATGGAAACTCTTCAACCAAAGTATCAATATGCAAATCTTTTTTGGCTTCTACTGTAAAATGAAACTCCAATAAATTATTCTTTCTTCAGTCCCATCCTTCTGCATTTTTCCTCATCATTCTTACTAAAGACAATTGAACCCTCGTCATACAGTCCTTTCCCAGGCATTCTTTGTAGATTTCTGTGGGATTGCCTTTCTCATGCAATGTTACTCATTGCCAGGTGACACCTGGTACATACAATCCTAGAAATCAAAAAACTTGGTTCTAGTGCAGCTTTTTGATCTGGTTACATTACCCTGGAATATATCATATATTTAGGGAAAGTTCTAGGGCTAAATGAACTGGGCCAGAATTCCTGCTGGAGACAATGTTTGGTGTTTGGCTTTTCACGCTATCATGTGGAAAGAAAACTGGAAGGAAAGATGTATGCTTTCTTTATAAAGCATTGTTTTCAGAAGTAGATATTTATTCCCTGTAACAGTCACTGCAATCTGAGATACCATGAATGAAAGTTAATATCATGTATCAGATAATATTTGGAAATAGAATTAATTTTAAAATATATGTTCCTAAATTTGCCTAAGCTAATGAAAAAAAGAATTCCTGATGGACATTGTGCAACTTCCAGACCTTGGCATTATACTCATCTCAAACACAGCTTAAAATGATGTTTGAAAAAGAGTTAACTACTCTTTGTTTCATAATTTCTTATTCCAACAAGGTTTGTTGGCATTTAGAGTACCAGTGCTGTGGGGCTTAAGAATGAGTAGTGATATGTTAACTAGATGAAGCTAAGAAGGTTAGAAGAAAAATAACAAAAACATAGGAGCTAAATACTTATTTGCTCACATCCTACTTCTTGGTTTCCAAAAAAATAATAATAATTTCAATCATGCAAAGAAAAAGCTTAAAACCAAAACTCACCACAGACAGACATATTTTCTTCTTCGGGAAAAGAAGAGAACAGGGCTGATACTACACAGTTGAAGTTGCACACTTGATGTGTATCTGTAAAATAGTGAGAAACTATAGGGGTAAGATTGTGGAAAGAATCTGAAATGCAGTATCATTGTCATTGTCTTTTTTTAACGCATACCATGTTTTGGATGACAGATTATTCAGACATATAAATGTTATTATCATCTATTGATGGAAAATCATAAAGCAAATTATTTTTTTTCACATAAACGTTTAAAATGTTTCTCAGAACAAAAGGATGCAAATTATCTAGCTATTTTTTTCATCTTTAATGTCCTTGGATATGTAAAACCTAGGATTATTTGTGGTTTTGCATTTTTAGGTATAACTTTACATTACTCAGTCCCTGAATGAGAAAATATCCTTTGTGATAATGAACTAGACATTCATCCCAAATATTTTTTTCTGTCTAAATTCTGATTTTACCTAATCATCTCAACACTGCTTATAATTAGTAAATCACGTTCATTTGTTGGACTTCATTTGAGAATGTAAAAATCACCATTCTCAAGTAGCTGTCTCATCCTGGTGTTTAAGGAACAATCCTAGAAGACTAACCAAGACTGGAATTTAGTTGTTAAAAGGCTAACAGATAAATGATTCCTACCTTGTTTCATTGATCTAAAGTCTGCTAAAATTTATGGAAACGTACACATTGTCCATAGCAAGTTTCTGGCCTGTCCTTGTACCAGACTAATTATTTCACGAGTGTTAGTTAAAATGAAGAAGAGTTTTGAATGACAGAATTTAAAATCATATATAGACAATTTGAGTCACTGGACCAAGGAAGTCACTGCCATTTTGATAAGCTGCAAATTTATTAGAAAAACCCTTTGAAACTGAAAGTAAGTAATAAACATTGTATTTTTCTGTTAGATATATAGATAGCATTAATATGTCTATCTATGTCTGCATCTCTATCTATCCACACATTTTAAGGAAAGAAAGATCACAAATTCATTCAATAATATCTAGCAAGCGAAGTGCACAAAAGCTTGAAGTTAGCAACAACACAAAATACCACTGTTCCAAATTTTAAATAGAAGCCATTTGAACAAGCACTATTCCAGACAGATAAATTTGAAAAGAACATTCTTTTCAGAACAACTTCATTATTTTTAACTTTAGCATAGAAAAATACAATTTTAGGAAGCTAGGACTTGCATTTCATGAATAAATAAAAAAAGAAAGCAGGTGTAATTCCCTGTAAAAGTTGTTAGGATCATGCTTGCTTCCAAAGTTCCATATCTGTAAGTAATCTAGCACCCATACGATGACTGTGCAGTACCTTATGAGAAGTGAGCTTGTCTTTTTTAATTCATTGTCAAAATGGTAATTCTCCGTAACACTTATGAAAATATCATGACTGGTAGTGATTGACAGTCTTTACTGATTTAGTAGCAAAAGGGTAGGCAATGCTGATTGAACTGATATCACACCCAGAAGTGTGGAAATGAGACGTGGTGTAATTGCTGGAAGCAGCACACTGCCTGTCTTGTGGATAAATTGGGAATTTTAGGTACTGGAAATGAAAAAAATGCAGTTATACAAAAAACTCTGGGATAATGGATTGATTAGAAAAGAGAGTTGTATTCTGGCAAAGGTCCCTTTCTAACCAAAGGAGAAAAAAAGATTGTAGGTGTTCTGAAGCAATTTATAAAATTAGATAATATTTAATTTTTCATCATAACAAATTGTAATACGCTGAAATGGCTCAATCAGATCCATATGAACACATATACGGAAATGTCTTGTTTTTCTATTACTATGCTTTAGTGACAGAGCCTTCAGAGTCTTAAGGTAATACTTAGCTTCCCGCCATTAGTACTTCCATAATGCATGCTTTCAGATGCATTGTAGAATGGCAGTCATCAGACTAAACGTGTGTATACATTAAACTGGTTATCTAGACTGGTTTTAATATCAGTGGAGAGAAACAGGTACTTCTAGTGCCCAATTAATTCACCATGAGGGTCTTAATTAGGATCAATTTTTATCCATGTAATAGGAAAGGATCCTAAGGTGACTATTAACTTCATAGATACTTCAAGTGAGGTGAAACTCCTTTCATTCAGAGAGCCTAGGAATTGCATATATCAGCTTTTGAACAACTGAAGCAGTCAAAGTCAAATCTCTGGATCATTTACAGTGAGTTTCTGGTCACATTGCTTAACCTTAAACACCTTTATCTCTTGTGTGGGAAAGTCTGATATCAGAGATTTCTGTCATTCCTGAAAACATGCTCCATTTCACACAAAAGTCGAAGGAAACGTCCCCGTTGACTTTAATGAAAGGTGACTTAGATTCCCTATGCACTGCAAAAATAAATATCTGAATTCTAGGTTCAATCTTTTTGGCTTGTTTTTGTATGCCCATTTTGAGGGCTATGGATCACTACATTCTCCATTATTAGCTGAAAGAACTCAAATAAATGGAGCACAGGGACTTTTTTGCTTGGAGGTCATAGCTTTGTCTAGGACAAAGAGTTAGAAGAAAAAAACTATGCATGGCTAATGCTGATGGAGAGTGTCTTGCAGACAGCATGCTACAGCCATGGATTCTGCCAGAGCTGTTGTGTGATGATGCCTTTAAGACCCACAGGCAGCTGGTTCCAGATCCTGTCAAGAAGATTTGCAATAAGTATTGACTTGCTGCAAGTAAGTGACCAGAGAAACTGTCAGTCACATTCTAGTATGCGGAAGCAAGTTTACCTTATATATCTTAGAGCTGTCTGCAAATTCATGCCCATTTTCATGTTCCTGGAATCTTTTCAGTCCATAGGAAATGAAATGTAAAGAATGGATGATACCTCAAGGATGATGCATCAAGGGACATTTGGTGAAATTCTGGGCACTCCAAAGCTCAATCCACACTGGGTTATTTTGCTTTAAGGGCAAGGCGAAACACCCGCAGAGCTTACATACACAGAGGCATTGCTCAGCAGCAATTTTAACTTGTGCACTAAGTTGTAGTATCTCATTTGAGATACAAACCTTTGTGGATATTAGACAAAGGGGAGCAGATCCCACAGCCTATTTACTATTCAAGATATCACATACTGACTGAGCTGAAATTTTCCATGAAGGCTGAGGTTCATTGTCAAATAATAGTCAGTAGGATCCAGTACTTATCTTTTAGAAACTGGCATTGTTTCAGTGAGTTTTGGGGGATTTATGCTTGCTGGGATCTAACCCAGGCTCTTCACTATCTGCCAGGGAACGGAGAAGGGCAGAGCAGCCCTGAGAACTGGCAAAGGGGAATTGCTTCAGAGTGTCAAAATCACCCACACACCAGACATAGGCATTCTGTAACTAAATGACAAAACTGTCCCTTTTTCCCTGACTTGATCAATCTCATTCTACTACAGATTTCTTAGGAAATACCATTATTTCCACAAATTTATTTCAAGTTTCTGATATGATGAAGCACGTTGTTTGGCATATAGATTTAAAAAATAAATAAGAAAAAAATTGAAATCACAAATAAAGTTGGTTGAGCATTGGAGGAGAAGGTGAGGAGTACATTTCAAACAGATTTTTTGCTGTGAACACAGGTTTAGAGGGGAGGAAATGACAGCACTCTCTTTAATTTGAAGAAAAAGTGAGATCATTTGATGAGTACAACCTAATCCTTGGTGCATGGTCATCAGCTTCATAGAACCTAATTCCAAAACCTCATGGCCATCCTTTAAGTAGCAGTCCTTTCAGTGAGTTTCCACTGAGGATATAACTCTGGTGCCACTGAGGGTGCCTTAGAGTTTGCTACAAAAGTGCAGTGCATCAGTGCACACCTTCAAATGAACAAGTAGAAGGAAAAACTTAAAGTTGGAAGTCATTTTATTATTTAAGACAAATTTGACCCAGCTGGCCCCTTGGAAGTCAGTAAGAGATGCATACACTGAAGACCTCAGTTCTCCCTTTTAACCAGGAATAAAAAAATCATTTCTAGTAGTTAATATGTTTGAGAAAAGTAATTGCCTCCTTTCCTGCCAACAAGTTAAAAACCAAACAACCAACAGAAAAACACCCAACAAAACCCCTCTGTAATTACTCTAAATTGGAAAAAAGAATTTATATTTCACATGTTCAGATGGGCTACATTAGCTTTTCTCTAAGTCTGTGATGCAGATGAGCTATGTTGTGTTTCACTGGGCACAGATCTCATACATTTCTATAATCAGGCTCTTATGAGATGATTGTCATAATTGGGTCTGGCTAGTTAATTCCCATTATATTGCTTTTTATTTCTGGGCATTTTGGGTTATCAGCATTTCTTCCTTAAAGTCAGTGAATATTCAACAGGGCATCAGATTCTTACAGATTATCTCTATATCTGAGAACTAGAAAGGTCACTGGATTTATTTAATGTTTTACCTCTACAGTTTTCCTTCCCATGCAATACTCATCACTATTTGAGTCAAATGACAACTCATACTTCATTATCTTCTGTTCACATATTTTGTGGTTATTAGACTCTGTCACGTTATGATAACAGGTGGTCTACCCACTTCTGAAGAAAGACGAGACCCTTGTATCCAATCCGCCTGCCTTCCCTGGGCAGCTCACTAAGTCGGAGGGTGTTCACTTATCCTATTCAGGAACCCCACGAGCAGCACATTAGGCCAAATCCCTTATATCAACTATGATGTTTCAGGAAACTTATATATATAATAAATTTATTACATATACTTGTGAGAGGATACAGATTCAAGATAGCTGGTGATAGGGACTGACTGTGAAAACAGGTTTGGTTTGCAATAATATACAATCAGAACTGATTGGTGATAATATTTAATAGCTAGCAAGATGTTAGTAAGTAAATGCACATAACACAGAGCTCTTATCCAATAGGCGTCCCTATGGCGGGAGAAGAGAAGTCCAGCCCCTCGACTGCTCCCAGACATCTTGATGGAGGGCTTCTTCCCCACATCCCCTTTCTCTTTTGCCACTTTATACTATTTCTTTACCTTTGGGTGGAGCTTGAGTTACTCTAGTCATTTCAGAGTGCAAGCTCTGTGGGGGGTGGTCGCAGCCTGGAGGTGGGTATCTTTTGAGGTAGGCGTGTGTTTTAGTTTATAATGACATTATAGTGAGCAAAGTTCAGCTTCAGGACACGATTTCACCATCACCGCTGAAGCAGCAGTTGAGATTTGTCTTTCTTAATGATAACTGTGTGGTTATCTTCTTTATTCCTGAAAGCAGGGGTGAGCCGTGGTACCTCCATACCACTCCACTCCCCATTTCAAGGACATTACGTCACATTCTTACAGACCTTGTCTGTTCCAAGTACATTCTGTTCCTGGGAGTAGCAACTGTGTCTTGTCTCAAATCTGCTCTAATATTACAGCCTCTGAGCTGAACTTTATGAAATCAAATTTGTCTGTTTTCCCCAACTTCGATTATTTTCCCACATGCTCCTAGGATTTTTATTATTAACATCACTATTACTGCAGTATTAAGGAGCTATAGCTGGGTAATGCACAAAATAGAACAATTTTTTGTTTCAGCTACACATAGCTTTCAAACACATGACGCAGAAAAAAAAAAAAAGAAAAAAAATAAAACCAAAACCAAATCTCTACTTATATTAAGTGACTCACACATATTCAGAGGATATCAAAGAAGGAGCTGGAAGCTTTATCCAGATGAGAAGCTAGTTTCAATTATTTTCCTGAAATGCAAAAGCAGAAGTGAAATCCTAGCCTGATTAAGGTTATTGGCTGCTTAGCCATTCTACCTAATTGGTCAGGAACCAAAGTCATTTTTTCCCTTTTCTTTCCAAATGTCTTTCTTTTTTCCATTTTTTCCTTTTTTTTTTTTTTTTTTTTTTTACATTTTGCAATTATTCTTCAGCAAATCCATCAGACCTGTTTCATTTAGATTCAGACTCCCCACATGAGGATCAAGAAAGGTGTCTGTGTGGCACTGAATAAATCCAATGTGAACTACCAAAGTCTAGGCTTCTACATCAGTGAACTTTGAAATGGACAGAACGTATGCTGTTATAACGTGGCTTTTTTCAATTAAAACAACAAAGAGAAACATATTGGGGAAAGAAAAAAAAAATACAAAGGTTCATCTTTAGCTGCCAGGTTGGAGTCAACTCAAAACCTTCAAACCAGCTGTGCTGGTACAGCTACAGAAAGAAAGAGAGCTTTCCAGGTTAGAAACTCTCAAGGGACCTGGAGGTGAAGCAGTCTTTTTCTTTTCTGTGTCTCCCTATATTTTTATTTGCCCTACAGTCTCACAAAGTGGGAACACATGAAGTTAAAAGGAATAAGCTTGTCTAACATCTAATAAGAGAAGAATCTGTCACTGCCAGTGATGTGAATGGGAATACAAAAGCTGTAGGCATGTATATTCCTTCGGTAGCAAAAGCACAACAAGGCGAAAGGTTAGCCTAAGATCTGCTCTCAGTTGCTTTGGAAGCTCTGTTTAATTGTTAGTCACGATGCACTGTGGGCAGAACAATTAGTTGTATCTATATTAGATCTAAGCTGTAATTATTTGTTACATTAATCATGACTAGAGTGAGAATTTAATTAGTCACGAGCATTACGTGATTTTTTTTGTCTTTTTTTTTTTTTTTTTAATTTTTGGGAGAGGGGGGAAATGTTTTGTTGTCTTATTAAATACATCTTACTTAAGTGAGTCCTGAGTGTCTGTGAGCCAGGGTCTTTCCACCTGCTGAACATGCAGGATTTCCATCCCAACAGCAGAGTCTGGCACTGACTTGCATTTACAAAGCCATATATTAGACCCAAGGTTGAATTCAGCCACTGTGGGTTGGAGGAGTAGGGGAATTAACTGTCTCATTACTTAGAGTCCATTAAAAGTGCGTTAAGGGGAGTGAGGTGCCTCCTTCAACCTTGCTTACTCCACTCCAGGTAAATTGGTTCCCAAACAGAACAATTTATGTCCCTCTTTTCATCCAGTGTGGGATAGGCAAATGGTATTTTGTTCCCATTTCCCTGCACTAGTAACATTTATCACTGGGCACCACTGCTGCGAGACCTTCCCCAATGCTAGGGCTCCCCTGTTGGCATGCATGGCAGTATCTTGGCTACCTTGCTTTTCTGAGCAGCTGCCAATTCATGGGGAAGCAATGAATGCTGGGGGAACATCTGGGAGTGCTGCCTTCCACACTGGAGCATAGGGGCAGTCAGGACTGGACAGTGGTTTCTTCAGCCACTCTTCACTCCCTGCTATCGCTGTCGCTTACGACAGTACCATGGTTCCTAATTGCTGGCCAGTGCTCTGCAGTGTGAGCTGGCTGAACACGGTTGCAAAATGCCATGCACCCATTCCCAAAGTGATAAGGAGGACATAAATAATGGTCCCTGGATCCAAGCAAGAAGGAGGAAATGTAGGAAAGACAATATTGCCATTTCCAAATAGGTGACAACATGCATATCCCTGCCTCCTGAGTATTACTGGTTGTTTCTTAGGATTAGCAGCAGAGGAGAGAACTGAAGAAGTTTTGGGAGAAGGAAAGCAAGGTGTTTTTAGGGAGTTTCTTCCTTAGTGCAAGAGGCAGTGTAGGCAAAAGTGTGAAGGAATTATTTTTGAAAGGTTACAGGAGAGGGGCAAAAAAAGTGCTGATTGAAGGAGGAATTATTTTGACAGCAAAAGAGAGATTACAGACAGTTTCTGTTCCCGGGACAGCTTGTGTGACTTGTCCTGCGATTCATTTGCCTGCATGTGTATGCCTCCATCTGCACTGCGTGTGCGCAGCCCTGCACCAGTGTCATTAGGGTTTTGAGCTGCTTCCTGAGTCAGATTCCTCTTTACAGGAATGGGACCTACATTAAAAAATCCCTTGATTTTGATCCATAAAAGCAGTCCCCAGGACAGGGGTTTAGACTACTTGTGTAAGTGCTCTCTTTGACATGGCAGAGTTTGCTCAGAGCTGCAGGATAATTTTCAAACATCTGCTCCTTGCAGAAAGGGCTTCTTCTTCCACAGACCACATTTCAGCATTTGGGAGTTCCTTCATTATGCTTTCCAAGATGAGTTCATGTATTATAGTCTAGGCAGCAATTTGCCAAACAGATTTCTGCGTCTGATGGCAACCCAGAAAAACAGTAAGGTTCATATAACAGCTGATTCATCTTTATGTACCTAAGGTTTCATTTTTTCTTTCTATTGCTAATTACAAGAGAAAAGAAAAAAAAAGCTGGGACAATTCCACACCTAAAGTTTCAGGCATTAAAACATGTCTTGTTCCCGAGCTGCTTCTATGACCTGTCATCACACCATATAATGCTAAATAAATCTGTCAACTTTAGCAATTTATATCTTTGTGAGTTGTTTTTTTTGTTGTTTTTCTTTTTGTGGGTTGCTGTTGTTTTCGTTCAGCCTGTACTGTAAGAAAAACACATTAAGCTAGTTTGAGTTTACTTTGTTGTTACTCTCATTTGTGTGTGGATGGCTGGAATACGACTGAAGGAAAGCTGAATTGTCAGGACAATACTCAGTCATCAATATACCTCTCAAAGTGTTACAAGCAAAGTAATGTCTTTGTCATTTTAGCAGCTCCTCCCCTCACATGAGAAATACTAAAAGAGATGATGTTTTGAAAATTGAGTCCATAATATGTCTGTCTAGAACATCTTTTGGGAACAACAAAAGGCTTCTTAAAGCCTTTATGAACTCATGTTGGCATTGCTGCATGCACAGGAGAAACAGAAATTTAGGCGAGAAGTGCCTTTCTGTTTTTTCTCCCAGTGCTATTTGAGGACTGAACAACCTATCATGTCCACCTGAAGTGACATTTGCAATGAAGGAGCAGGCATATCTATTTCCAGTGACGACAGTGTCTTGATGCTCTGACAGCTGATTGAATATTTTATTTGCATTTATTTATTTAATTACACATTTGCTCTAATGGAAAATAAAAGTAAAAAATGATAGATAAAGTGTCATTAATTCTTTCCTACATTTCAATCAGCCTTAAATAAATTCCAATAACTCAAAGCTGTTAGAGGGACTTCTTACAAGGACATGTAGTGACAAGACAAGAGGGAATGGCTTTAAACTGAAAGAGGGTAGATTTAAAGTAGACACTGGGGGAAAATAATCTTCTCTATGAGGATGGTGACATATTAGAAAAAGTTGTCCAAAGAAGCTGTGGATGCCTCATCACTGGAAGTGTTCAAGCATATGTTAGACAGGTCTTTCAGTAATCTGATCAACACCTTCCAGAGGTGTCCTTGGTCATGGCAGATGGGTTCAAACTGGATGATCTTAAAGGTCCCTTCCAGCCCAAGCCATTCTATGATGCTATGAA
This sequence comes from Psittacus erithacus, assembly GCA_009867235.2. Taxonomy (NCBI): domain Eukaryota; kingdom Metazoa; phylum Chordata; class Aves; order Psittaciformes; family Psittacidae; genus Psittacus; species Psittacus erithacus. Next base: position 23,753 of record WYDI02004295.1, on the reverse strand, counting down.
ATTTCCTATTTAGAGATATAATTTGAAAAGATTGCAAATATCGTTAGCACATCCTTTCTGTACATTTATTAAAACATTTTTGCAGTGTTTAGAAACAGAAAGGAACAAAGGTTTAGCCGCTGACAGATAAAGACTGAGCTCAAAATCCAAAGTAATGGACAAGTCTCTGAGAATTGCCACCAAGTTGATCAGCATCACCCTTTGCATTTCCATCCTCCCTTTTTTTTCTCTCTTAGACCTTCGTTTGCTTCACCTTGTAGGTGTGAGGCACATTGTTCACTTTTGCTTAGAGATCACTGTTCAAATGTTACATTCTGTGCTCAAGATGAAGGAAGTGGATGCTAGTCTACAGAATAGCACCATACAGTAAATCAAACCTATGACCTTTTACTCAAGTTCAACCTTGCAGATCTCCACTGAAGGATTAACGTGTTACAGCAATTGGTAACCTTACCAGCAGAGGGAGATGTCTCTTCAGGCAGTGCATCACTCTTAATACATAATTTGTCTATTAGAAAACCTAGTTCTGAGCATCCTATTCTATGCAGAGGTTAGGTTTGTGTGAGGGTAATATACACCCGGGTCTGTTTCTAAATAGGTATGCAGACATTTGGCACTGGAAACGGTGTTTGATGTAACACGCAACCTAATTAGAAGTAGAAATATATTAATGCAGCATAAACAATGGAGTGGATTAGGTAATTAAGTATTATTAAATACACATTATTATCCATAAAAATTGAATCTAGGTTCTTGAGTTCAGTAAACAAACCCTTCAGGGGCTATCACAACAGCTAAAGAGACTTCCCATTGCAGCAAGTAAATATAAGGCTCATAAAAGCCCTGTACTCCAGTAACCCCAGGATCATGCTGTCTAGCTGCCTTCACAGCACTCATATTGCTCTGGATGGGTATGCTTCGCCTTTGTGCATAGTCAGTGTTACAGATTATAACCTCCTAGTTGTCATTTCAACCTCCTATTGCATATGTTCAGAACATGACGTACTCCCCTTCCAGGTTTCAAGGGGCTCTGTCCTAATGCAATTCATTTTCCCTAAAATTCTTTAGTCACAGTTCTGTGAGTAGAGATGGGGATTTGTTTTCTTTGGTCCTCCTAGTATTATAACATACATTTATTGCATCATTGCCCTTTAGATTGTCATGTTTATATTGTATGTCCTTACTTATAGTAAATTGACACCATATGTCCCTGAATTCAATTTTATTTGGCCGCATTTAGGACATTCCTGAAATATATCAGATATTAGGAATAACATTATTGCTATTTTAGACACTATGAGGAAATCATTAGACAATTGTTTAGCAAGCAACTTCTTAACAAAAAGAAAAAAAAAAAGAAAAGAAAAGTTAATTCTTTTAAGCTAGTTTTCCTAGAACAATCTTCCCAAAAATGACTTCTAATTTGAAGGATACTAAGGTACTGCTCACCTCGCCAGCAGGCAAATAGCTCTTTTTTTGGTCAAATCATAGAAATGAGCTTCCTTAGGTACATTGCTCCTTAAAGCTGACATTATTGCAGAAAAGCATATACAGGACCTTGTCAGCATGGAATAACTGGGCTCGGCCAAGTTGTCATTTCTGACAGGTCAGTGTAATGAGCAAGAGAGTGCTGAGACAGTCGAAAAGTTTTTTTACTTGTTGTTGATGTGATTTGGTAAGTTTTTTTCCTAACCTGAATCAGCAAGGTAGAGCTGTTTGGGGTGATAAGACCACATATATGTGTCTCATTATGAGCTCTACATTATCAAGTTGTTGTCACCCAAGCTATCACACTTAGCCACATTTATGTTTGGGATTCATTTTGTGCAATTTCTTTACAGCCCTAACCTAGGAACAGCGGAAAATCTGATTCTCTGGAGCATCAGACATTAGCAAGGACTGACCATGCATGTTAAACATACATGCATTTGCAAAGCCACTAATAATGAGAAGCTCTAATTGGATCAGAATTTTTATTTTGCATTTGTACTTTTTCCAAAGTTTTTAAAACAGTCATTTGCATTGAAAAACATTGAAAAGTGGGAAAAGAGGGAGAAAAAGAGGAGCTGGAGCCAATAAATGAGAAAAAAAGGACTTTTTTATTACTGTTCTAATAATTATGACTTTTCTTTCTTTTTTTTTTAATCTTGTAAGGAAAGCAATACAGCAGACCGGATAGGAAAGATTCTTAGGAACTTATTTCAACACTGGTTTGCCTGGGTTATTTTTGCATATGTCCCTTCACTTCTCTGTGCCTTAGCTCCCCAGCATGTCAAGTAAGAATAATGTGTCCTTTGTAAAGTATTTTAAGATGTACAGATGAGAAGCACTTTATAAGACCTAGGGATTAGTAAACGCACAACAATAAAGAAGATGAAAGGGATCAGAAGCTAGAATTTAAAACACTAATAATAATCACATTGGCACAGAATTAAGATCATCAAAAATAAATCCTTTTGAGCTGCAGCTTGAATAGTTGGCAATGGGGAAGAGGCAAGAAGAACAGAGAAATTAAACCCTTTAGTCAGTTGTCAATATCACTGGTACAAAAACACACATACATACTTTGTGATGCCATTTGAATTATGTAAGAAAATTTGAAATAGGGCAAGAAATAGAAGCTATTCATGTGCAGAGAAAGATCAGATAAGTAAATTAAACTATATGTTGAATTCTGCTGTAAGCAGATATCCCTTAAGGCTACAAAAAATAATAATTTGATTATCAAAGCTGTAGAATGTGTGGCTCATCTCCCTTTGTGTTACATGGAGCCTTTCCATTAAATTTGTTGTTAAGCAAAATATCTACAGGAGACTCATTTTGGGTACTGATTATGCACCTCTTAGAAAGGAACTCATTGCCTTCCTTCTGCATGCTGGAGTTACATTCCAGCAAGGAGCTGCAAGGTCAAGCCATCAACCCCATATCTTCAATATACATGGAATAAGTATATTCTGCAGCATATTCAATAAAGCAATTACAACAGCATTAATGGAAACGACCAATGCATCAGGTGCAGTATGGAGGTAGAAGATGAAAGCATTTTAACATATTCTGCCCCAAATTTTAGAAGCTGCTTTATTTCACATGACTGTATGAAGGTCAGCTAAACAGGCAACCCATTCCAGAGGACAGTGTGCCATGGAGGGAAGAGGTGGCTAGTAGAGGTTATCTTGATTGTTCTGGCTCAGTGCTTGAAGGTAATCTCATTCATTTCTAGGGCATCAGATCACTGGTGGTGAGGTGCTAAACACCTTTGTACTTGTGTGCAGTGGTTAAATAAAGACAAGGAGTTCTGTACTGATGAAGAGGCCATCCACTCGTGGGAAAACATTTGAGGGAGGTGATTCTCCCCTCTCCTTCACTCTTATGAGACTCCACCTGGAGTACTGTGTCCAGCTCTGGGTTCCCTAGCATGAGAAGGATGTGAACTTGCTGGAGAGAGTCCAGAGAGCGGCCACAGGGATGGTCAGAGGACTAGAACAAGTCACCTATTGAGACAGACTGAGAAAGTTTGTTCAGCCTGGAGAAGAGAAGGCTCAGGGGAGACTTTATAGCATCCTTCCAGAACCTAAAGCTGGAAAGCTGGAAAGAGGGTTTTACAAGGGAATATAGAGATAGTATGATGTGAGATGGCTTTAAACTGTAAGAGGGGAGATTTAGACTAGATATAGAAAAGAAGTTCTTCACTGTGAGGACGGTGAGACACTGGAACAGGTTACCCAGAGAAATTGTGATGCCCCATCCCTGAAAGCATCTAAGGCCAGGTTGGATGGGGCTTGGAGCAACCTAGTCCAGTGGAAGGTGTCTCTGCCCATGGCAGGGGGTTGGAAATTGATTATCTTTAAGGTCTTTTCCAACTTAAACCATTCTGTGATTTTATGACTCTATAATTCTGAAACACCTGGATGTTGTAGAAGTGATAGAGAATACAAGGTAAAGGCTATAGCATCTAGTGGATTGACAATCTGGTATGCAATACAGCAGGTCTTGCTAAGAATGCTGCTCTATAGAAACATTGAACAGCTGCTATGTATCAGACGCCTTCTTTGAAGATGAAATGAAACCATTTGGATGTAAAGGCCAGCTGCCATGTAGAGAGGAAAAAAGTATGAAGGATATGCTTATGACCAGTCAGACACCTCCTGCCACAGCACATCATATGTTGCAATGAGATTTGGGCATATGTTATCATTGCTTCAAGAATGTGGGTGGGCTTGGGATAGCTGCTGCTAAAGTAACCAGGATGGGAACTGTGCAGGCACACTGCTAAGATAGAACATGAAAGCCCAAGACCTCTTAGCCTGAGACAATATTTCTTCTGTGTACTGTGGCTTTGTTTCTTCATCCTGGCCTTTTCCCCACCTATTCCCATTAGATGTGGTAAGGTAACATCAGATGTCCACCCTTTCTTTCTTTGGAACTCAAGAAATGTTTTTTTTTAGACTCCCATCTCAACACTGTAGATTGAAATCCTATATATTGCATATTATAGCTCTGATGCCTCTTTTTCTTTTTTTTATTTTTTTTTCCCCAGTAAAGAACAAGTTTGAAGCAAGAAAACCTTATTCATTCAGCACTCAGCTTCAGTCAAAAAAAAGAGCAAGTGTTTAAAGTGACTATACATATCTTCTCAAGTGTGATAGACTGGAGGAAGCATTTAGCGATGGGTTTGTGGTGACTTGGCAGTACCTGCACAGCATCCCACAACTGCACTAGTAAGACTTAAAAATTACAAGATTCATGCTAAAATAAATTTCAAAAGTAGCTCAGCTCGATGTCTGATTAATTTTTGGAAGGAATAAACTCCAGAAGGAAATCTAACTTGGGTATCTCATATATCTGTATTTGCAGGGTTCTGGAGGAGGAAGGAAGGTAGCAACATAGGCCATCTGGTCAGAGTTCCACTGATGCTCTGCCAGGAAATAGATGAATCTGACCATAAATCTGAGTTTCCAGACCCATTACCTATGCTGCCTCAAATACTGCTGTCAGTCCAAACTAATGACTTCATGGGGTTCCATGGACATCTGCAGGATTCAAGGGACAGGAAGGAGATCAAGACTGTACTAGGTTTCCTGGCCTCTATCTTTTTCCTTCCTCTTCCTCTTAATCTTTTTCTTCCTCTTAATGTTTTTTTTCCTTTTCTTCCTTCCGTTCTTTCTCCACTTCATCTGAATTAATTATGTTTAAGAACTCACAACATTAATTTTTTATCACTAAAACCATACAAACAGTATCCAAGAAATGCACATAAAGGTAGAATTTGATCTGGTATAGGTTTGAGAAGGAGAAAGATCACGCCATAGATAAAAAGTTATATCAGTATGATACTCTGCAAATTATTAAGTGTCCTGACTCCCTTTTCTCCACAGTTGCATTGCGATTACCCCAGGACAAGTAAGTTTGAGAAGCGGTTTGCTTTTTACCAGCTGTTCCCCACTATGGGACCATTTGGCTAAGTGGGTGTCGCTAAGACCCTCTGACTGCCCACTCTGTCCCAACTCCTGCTTGTAAGACATGTCTAGCAGGTAACTATGTGAGAGGAAGGGGTAGCAAGAGTTGCTTCTTCAGACTCTTTCTTCTGCAGATACCTGAGTTCACAACTTACCCTGAAGTTATTAGAGACATAAAAATTCCCCCTCCCTCTCTCTCTCGACTCAGTGCGTTATTGCAATGGCTAATTTAAGCAGAACGTGAGATGAGTTCTTTCAAAGAGTGAACCTGACCCTTCACCTCTTCAGCACTACCCGTGGCTGTTGCAAAGCAATTGTGCCCGTCAATGAAGAACAGAGAGCAGTAAAAGTAATGAGAAAGGTAATAAGAGTTAAAACAAAGGTAGATGGACCTCAAACGAAAACAGGAAGATTTAGGATACCTGGAGAAAGACAAGTCAGCATTATATAGAGACGAATTAATACTTTGGGATTAAACTGTGTGTGAAGGGTAGGGGCATAGTGCACTAAAAATAGGAACAGGGTAATTTAGAACCTAATCAAGCTCTGTCACAGACAAAATTAATAAGTAAAAAAAGTTTTAACAAGACATTAGCCACCCGAAGAACATAGAAGGCCTGTGGAGGAGGATATTGTATCAGAAGGTGTTATTAACACTGCTATTATTAGCTTAGGTATGATTAACAGGACTTGGTCAGAAAGAAGGAAGGTGAGGTTTAGAAGTGCAGCGGTGGATCACCCAGAATGTCATTACAGAGGTGAAAATTGTAAAAAGGAAAAGGAAATTGAGGAAATAGTTTTGGAAAATTATAGATGGAAAAACGGCAAAGTGCTCTGAGCTCTTTTGTACTATGTGGAGATACACTAAGTGAGAGCAAATGGGTGAAGTGATTGTTTTCTGTCCATATAATTCTAATATTATATATTATAATATAATAGTTAGCATTTGAAAATATAGGACTTCATAGACAAAGGTCCTTTACAGGCCTATTATAGGTTTCGATGACAGTATCTGGATTTTTTTTTCCCTCCCATGATTGGCAACTGGGATTTTGTAAGAACTGAGAGCCAAATATTCAGCTGGTGTAAACTAGTAGTACTTCACTGAAATCAGTGGGAACAAACTGATTTCCACCATTCTTGTAATCCATGTAAAACATTCATTTTTAAAGCAGGGTGAAAAAAAAAGAAAGTTTCATAACGGTGAATTTTTGAAGGACAGGTCTGGTTGTAATCATCAGATGAAGAAGTAATTTGCTGAGTGTCAAAAGAGTCATGGGCACAATGAGAGAAAGATCACTGGTTCCAGGCATTGATTTCAAAGCATCTATTACCAAACAGCTCCAGAGGCAAGTCCTGGTCTTCACGGGCGCCTCTTATTTTCTTTTGTTCTAATTAAAAAGGAGATATTTGCTAAAAACCACACCCATTTCTTTGAGTATTTTTTTACTGTTTTTGCTTATATTTTTGCCTAAAAAGTATTTTGGATCAGAGGATACCTTTTTCTGAGGCTTATTTGGATCAGAGGATACCTTTTTCTGAGGCTTATTTGGATCAGAGGATACCTTTTTCTAAGGCTTATTTGCTGTTGCTTCTCACCAACACATACGCATATACATCAGGTATTCCCGACCTGGATCCTTCTCAGTCTGTTACCAATTCTTGCCATTATTCTGACCCTTAAAAAGCAAAAGCTTACTAAGTCAGTACGACCATTTTTTTTTTTCAGTATGCTTCGGATAAGCGTAATAGAACCTTAATTAATCAGGAGCATCTAGTGTCTATTCAATGCAGATTGTTATTATTCACAAGGAACTGCATTTCACCTGGGTAGGAGGTGATTTTTCAGCACTCTGGCACAGCCACATTTCATTTCCACCCCTTTAGACAGACTCTTTAGTCTGTGATGCCAATCAGGAGTGATTTACCTGCACTAAGTGGCGTTACACAGGGGTAAACCTGGCTGCTAGCTCAGGCTCTGTTTGCCTGCATTCACTTGGTTTTAACCAGCCACTAATCACCACAGCATCCAGTCACCATTATTCCTGCAGAGACAATTTGACAGGTGACAGTGTGACAGTAACGTTGCTGCTGACCGGCAGCTAAGTCTCTGGCTCTGGAGTGGCATGAACACTGGAAAACTCAGCAGATCACCTCTTCCCTGCCTGCATGTGTTTGCTGCATTTCAGCTGAGGATAGGCATCCTCCTCTCCCTGCAAATCACATTACGCTCTCTGTTTTCTGATGGAAAGTAGTAGTGAACCTGTAGAGCCCTGAAACACATAATATGCATGGCTGCTGTTTTACACTTGTAACATCTTGTACGCACTGAAATGTACAGCTGTTTACACTTGTAGCTCTGTCAAGTAAACAAGTGATGATTTCTTATGATAGAGGGGAAATTGGCACAGGGCTGCTATTCACTCACCTACAGCCTGGCAACTCCTGGTGGTGGAAATCGTTCTTTAGGCATCAAATTGGCTTCAAACATACAGTAAAACTGGCTTCTCCAAGGTGGAGGGGAGGCAGGAGGAAATCTGTTTGCTGCATCTGTACCTATAGAAAAGGTAGCCACCAAATGTCTGGTGGGATCTGCCTCTGGGAGCAGACACCCGCAGAAGTGTCTCACATACAGCCTATGCAGAGTCTATGCCAGAGAGTGCTGGCATGAAGGTCTGTACCATACATTTTCAGGTAGTTCTTCTCCAGGCGCTATAGAGCTTCATACCTAAACTGCTTGTGAGTCTGAACTGGAGAAAGGCTTGGAGATATCTTTGTCCCCTAAAGAAGGCTCCATGGTAACTTAAAAGTAAGTGGATTGGTAAAGATGATTAGAAATCCTAAAATAGATGAGTCTTCATGATCTTTTTAGAGATGAACTAGAGAGAACATCTAATGAAGGCAGAGACTTACCAGTTCACAGCAAACACAAAGAAGCTGTGCAGAGATTAGTCAGGCATTGCTTTACAACAGAAAGTTAGTGTGTAAAAGTTGGCATGAGTTCTTAGGGAAGCTCGACATACTTGTGGAGATGACCCACATGTGGGAACTGGTGCTTAGCCTTGTTGAATCTAAGAGACATTTCTGTCTCACCAGAGTTAAACAGCAAACTGCTGGAAGCTGGGAGAGTCTCCAGGGGTATATGTGCTCCCCGTGTTCTTATATGCATGCTTTTTCTATGTGTCTTTATAAACTTGTCAATTCCTATTTTCATACACGGACATCTCCTGATCATAGCTGCAGATAGGACATGGGACTAGATGGTCCTTTGCTTAACAAAGGTGTTTAAACTGTCTTCAGGTGTTCACTGAGCTAAAAATCAAATGTCTCTGTATAACATAGCCTCTGCCCAAAAGAAATTGTAGCCTGGCTCAAGACACAGTAATTATTTTTCCCCAATCTTTTTCTGGCCCACAATTTTACTAGCTGACCAAGCAAGCAGAATCGTATTTGTTCTTCATGGCAGCCTCTGTTTCAGCTAAAAATAATAATAATATTAAAAAAAAAAAAAAAAAAGAGATGTACAAAGAAACCTGAAAACATCAAAACATCCTCCATGCGCAATTACACAGTTCTACCATCATGAATTGGGGAGCAGCAGCACAGCATGTCACAGCTGACATGCAGAGATGTAAAATAAAAGAAAATGGGAAAGATAATCACTGCTGAAGCTGCAAGAGTGAAGGAAAGGACACCTACAAGCTCACTCTATCCATCTGAAAGCTGGGTAAAGGGAAAGGAAGAGATTTCCAAAAGTGTAAGGGAAAGCTGAAGTGCTCCATGAGACATGGCTGTCAGTTTTACCTGCAAGGAATGACAGTGTAAAATGCTCATGAAGGGAGGTCTCACATTGCATCTAACACAAGGGCAATAGTTGGGAATGTGCAGTACTGGGGGTTTAGGGAAAGATAGAGGAGGGTCACACTGGGCAACTACAGAGTGCAGAACGGGGAATCATGTGCCCTTTTAAGAGCACGTGGGTTCAGTAATGATTGAAGATGTTTTGTCTGAAACTTACTTAAAAGGTTCACAGGATCATTTTTGCAACCTTTACAGGGAGAAATAAAACAAAACAATGAAACAATCAGCAATATCTGAATCCCAATTTCATATTGGGGCTGGTGGTCTGAGGAAAGAATTGGAAGCTGAATACCTCCTGAATTTTCTGCAATTACAGGTTTCGGCTTTCATTTTTGTGAAACTTGTTTTGGGGTGGGAGAGAAGGAGGGGAAAGGGGATTAAATAAAACTCCCTTTGAACTGCAGAGAAAACTCAGCCATGCTCACCACCTTTTTTCACAGCTGATTTTTCAGCTTTGTTTTAGTTCCTGTAATACACACAGGGACTACTGCCATAACATCGAGAATTATAGAGCACCTGAGTCCTGCTAGGGTTCAGTGCTCCTCTTCTGATACTGTGCGATACACCTGCCATATCCCGTACAAAACCTCCACACACACATATGTCCTTATATACCTGTGCTTTAATTATGGCTAAAAGATTCTCTCATTTTTTCTTGTTCAGAAGGCAGCACCTGAGATTTGTGTTGGTGTGACTCAAGTAGAATTGAGAAAATTGGTTTTAAATAAAACCTTTTGAGAAAAAAAAAAAAAAAGTCACCATTTACGTTTTACCCATTTTGTATGTTTTAAAAAGTCTTCAAGTATTGATCGCAGTAGTTAGGCATAATCAAAAAGCCTCCAACAGGGTCATAAGCACAGGTTTGTCTGTATGGTTTTTTTGTTCTCAGCATTAGGTACATCTCCCTTGAGTTTTTCTGGAGCTGTATTAATTGAATGATTAAAGCAAAAGCCAGATCAATCGGAATTTGAAGAGATGGTAAGTGTTATAATAAAACAAAAAATAAAATGTTGTATCTACATGGTTAAAAATAATCGTTAAAGTTTAGAGAAATAATGCAAAGAAAGAAAATAAGAAAAGGCTAATTGCTCCATCTTTTTGCACAGTTATTTCCTGAGTCACTTTCCAATCTTTATTATTTTCTTTTTATGTCTCTGCAGAATCACGCTTGCTCTCCTTTTTCACACATATGCAAAACCACAACTACATTAACAATTCTTCCTCTTTCTCCCTTGATTCCTTTTCTTTCCTGCTTAAAATTGCCCTTTCTGGCCTTATTACATGCAGTGGCTAATGCACTCAGCTGGGTTAGAGGAGATCTGGGTTCAACACATAGTTCTACCCCTAAATAAGTATATAATCTAGGGAACAATGTTTAATGAGTTCTCCACTTGTGTAATAGGACTGTCAGTATTCACTTGCCTATTCTGACTATTTAAATTGTCAGCCCATTCTGGTAGGATCATTTCCTTTTCAGAGTCAAGAGTTCAGATCCCATTCTTTGTTTGGGTCTATTTGCAGTACAGTAGTTGGGGGAAAAAGTAGAAACACAAGTAAATTCAGTTCTACAGGGGGAAGTGCAGTTATGTTAAGGATCTGCTTAAACACTCACTTGTCTCAGCAGTACTCAACTCTGATAAAAACCACGGAGCAGCACAGTGATACTTCTGCTGCTAAAAGTGTACCTCCATTAATTGTCAGGTTGAAGGACAGGCTGTTAACATTCCTGCTGGTGCCCGATGCACTGAAAAGATGAACCTTCTAAATAAGACATTGCATCCTGTGGTTCAGTATCATTTACAGACACTGACCTGGCCTCTGTTTGGTTTTGAACCTTGGACAATGACTTGTTCCAACTTGATGGACTGGAAGTGGTATTTTCAACCCAAATTTGAATAGCTAAATAAATGCATTGCCGTGAAAAGATTCTGCCTACTACAGCATCACTGCTGAAAATTGCACTGCTTTTTTACCTGCTTAAATAAGGACTTCAAACCTGACTTGGAAGAACTTGGCTCACACTTTCTCAGTTTCCAGCTACAGCACTGGATATGCCCCCAGAAGTTCAAGGCATCCGAATGTAAATATTGTTCTCTTCACTGAGAAAAATAATTTTCATTATTCCTGACCAGGATATTCTGTGTATTAGTTAAAGTCTTTCCAAATATCTTGTAAAGAAGACAAGTGACGCCAAAATAACACAAAACTTCTTAGCTGACCCTGACACTGTTGAGAAGTCAAACAAAGGGCACGTTAGATCATTTCTGTACTTGGAAGCTATCTGATGGTTGGACACAAAATAAATTATAAACAAAAAGAAAACATCCCCTGTGCAAAGAAAATGGCTACATGCCCTGGACTTCTCCTCTACAGCATGAAGAACATGTATTCCCAGCAACCTCCTGATGTTCTTGTCTCTTCTGTTTTCTCTGAGGCTCTTTGCTGTTGAATTATGTCAGTCTACGCTTTCACGTATCTCATAACTTAGCTCCTAAAGCCTTAATTCATCCTGATGGTCAAATTGCTCTCCCCTACCTCCCTGCCCCAATTCTCTCCTGTTTCTCATCAACATCCTTCAGCAAAATCAGAGGAACAAAGGACAGGCTTCTCCATCTGGAAATTGCCGTATTTTTCTCTCCTGAGAACCATGCCACTAGTGTGGGGGAGAGAAATGAGCTAGTGTGTTGTGAAGCGCTTCCTTATCATCAAGTGCTCCCACTCAGAAAGACTTAACTTCTCAGAGAAAAGTTGCAGTAAAATGTCCTGATTCCTGCAGCGGGCAGTGTGAAAATAGAGGCATACGGAGGAAGTGTGAATCAGAGGAGCGCTATTGATTTCAAGTCAGGGGAGTGACACTGACTTACAGTAACAGCAGACCTTATATTTTAAGAAAAAAGGTGAAACCTTTCTTCCTTTGAAGCAAATAGCAACTTTCCCATTGACTTCACTAAGGCAGTATTTGATTCTAGCAGGACTGACCTGTTGTTTTTCAAGGTAAAAATTAAGTAGTCTTGGGGATAATTTTTAAAGAACTCTTACCCACTTGTTCTTCCTCCTGGCTGAGTGTCACATTTCAAGGTTTACACTAAAATAAGAATAATAATAATTCCTTATTTTTGCTGTATTTAGTATCTTAAATTTACTAGGCATATCCCAGGCAAACAAGTGAATTCCATTCACCTTTCCCTGAAGAATGAAAACTCCAAGACAAGTCTATAGATAGAGGTTAGAGGGAAAGAAAAAAAAAAAAAAAGAAAGATATATTGTTTTTAATTATAGCACATATACACTAGGCAAGTGTGGGCCTTCAGTAAAGAGGATTTAACACAGAAAATGTAAAAGATCTGTGAATTGTCCCAATAACCTGTCTGGGAGGTGAGGGGAGAGGGAGGAGGGAAAGAAGGCAAGAGTTTCTGAATTTGGAAATGAACATTAATAAAGGATGAGAATGAGACGTATAAGCCATTAAGCAAATTTCAGACTGCAGCTCAATTGGGCTGTGCTGTCCTTTAAAACAAACCATGGCTGAAGGTTTGTATTCACATATTGCTCCTCTGATTTATATGATGTGTCTACTGCACTTTTCAAATGCCCTTCCACAGAACTGCATTTTTCTTTCTCAAAGAAATAAAATTAATTGTGCTTCATGGCTGGATTTTGATTTGGTTTGATTTTGGGTGTTTTTTCTTTTTTTTATGATTACTTTCTCATCCATTAAGATACCATTCTGGTTTTGTAAATTTTGAAAATAAAAATATTGCAGAAGGCAGCATTTGCTTATTGAAAATCCTTCCTCTCTGCACCTCTGTGCCTTAAAGGCCACCTTTCCCTCTCCCTTTTATTCTCCTTCTGACTGACTTATTGTATGCTTTTATTTCACACTTTGCAGTTCCTCAGATGGTGCTTAAACCTGTGACCTTAATTACACGTAGGTAGCCATTCTATTGTTGTAGAAGTAGCAGCAGGAGAAATTTATATGCATGCATATATACATGTATAAAAATAAATATGTAGCTTACCATATACAAATTTAATATCCTTGCTACCTCCTATCCCAGAGGAAGCAGGTTTCCTCTACAACTTTTTCTTTGGGTGAGTGAGCAAATGAACTTCTATTTCCCTGAAAAGACGGGACTTTTACATGATGTTTAGACAGGGATCTATCTTGAGCTGATGAGATTCTTAAGGCTTTAGTAGCAACTGAGGGGAAAATGCCACATCTCCCTTATTTACGAGTGACTTTGAACTTAAGGAGAAGCTCATCTGTTTACATCTGGATAATCTATTTCTACAGCTGAAGCCTCTCTGGAAAAAACTGACCTTGGAAAGGAAAAATAATAAAAATAATACAAAACCAGCTGTATAGAAAAATGTGTAAATATTAGCTGAACACAATGAGACATTTGCTAGGGGCTGAGGAACCAGAAAATTGCAAGCATTTAAGAGAAATGCTTCTTACTTTAAATTCACTTGCACATCCCACAGTAATATTCCTCACTATGGCAGACTGCTAGACAGAGGGAAAAAAAGCTTTGCAAGTTCAATAGCTACCCACTGATTGTAAACATGAGAAGGAACTCTGCAAACACAGTGCTGAAATATAGAGTAATTTCCTCTTTATTAGAGTCCATGAACTCTGTTACATTAATGGTTAGGCTCTGTATACAGTGCATATAACAGAATTATACAGTTATTTTCTGCAGTGCTTTACTTGCCTGCCTTTTTAAGTTCATTTAGGAAAAAAAAGGGCAAAATATCCTTACTTTTTCTTTTCCTCCTCTCATGATAATTTCCATATTAATATGGAGTCCAAGATACTCTGTGAGTGACATCTCTGTGATACCCTAAAATGCCCTACACTGAATTTAAAGCAGGTTTAACTTCCATCAGGTATCCTGACTCAGCCTTGTTCATTATTTTTTAAAAAGAAAAAACAGAAAGAAAATGAATATTTGAAGTAGAAAAAGAAATTAATCCATTTATGCCACAGTCAATCTGTGGGCTGGAGACTCCAGCATGTGAAGTCTTCACTTCAACTTCGCCATGAAGTCCCTTAGGCAACAGAGATGCTGAGAGACCGAGTACAAACCCCATAGCCTGGTTTCCAAGAGAAGGAAACTTAGAACTGTAAATGAGAAAGGAGCCATTGCTACTCTCAAGGGTTGTCACACACAGACTGCAGAGAACATGTGATAGCGCTGCCACTGTCATCCCATGCCACTGTCATACCTGCAGCCCAAGGGATCTTTGGGAAACAGCTTGGTTCTCTGCTACACAAATATGAGATTAGCCCTACAGGGGGAGTGTCAGGACTCTGAAGACATCAATGGTCCTCAATAGCCATGACCAAACTTACCCAAGAATCCTACCCACCTACTGTCATAGAGCAGAAGTCCTGCTCCCTCTCTGTCCTGGACAACAGTCACTGCCTCCTGAGTGGAGCTCAGACTTATGCTATTGATTGTTCATCTATTAGATAGACCCCTCAGACATACGACATGGCTTATCTCCAGCCTTGTCTTTAGCTCCATCTCTTTTTCATCCTGATGCAATGCATGAATAGGCCATGGATCTAATTTATCTCTTCACAGTGTTACCAGTACTCATCTCTACTTGCCATGTCAGGACCCCACAAGACTGCCCTGTCAGTGAGGGCACTGCCTGTGCTGGCTAGTCGCCCTCAGCTTGTTCCCCCTCACGACCCCTGACAAGAATGAAAGGAGAAGAAAGGTGGCTGTGCTTGCTAAGTGTATTTTAGTGTGGACAACGTTTTCTATTTATATTGCAAACAGGCCATGTCTTCTGCATGTAGATGGGATACCACTCGGCCAGAAGATGTTTCTTTCAGTTCCTGTTTTCTAGCAGTTGCTTCAAGATTAGATGATAATGATGAGTCTAATGCTGATTTTAAATTGTGGAATTCGAGGGAGAGGTGTTCATGGCATATTTGTTAAAGGAAGTTGGACCATTCTTATCTTCTTGAGGACTGAACTATCCTTTCAGATTTCCTTGGCAAGCCTGATGTTACCAAATACCTCATGCTTTACTGTGATAATTGTTTAAAACAAATAAATTAAAAAGGCTCATATGAAACAAAGAAGCATCTTTGTCCTAGCATAATGTAAAAGAGAATTCAAGGGTTAAGTTAAACCACTAAATTGATTTTGATTATTATCGTTAGTATTGCAATAAATTCTGATAAACTTGTCCAGTGGGCTAGGCTGACAGACAGAATGTATTTTAGGCCTGGCTTTTTATAATGATGATCAATATTATTAGCAGCAATAGAAATAGCAAAACGCCTGAAACAGCATGATTCCCTTTTCCTTTAATGCCAGTCAGAATGATGACAAATCCTGTTCTCTTGTTTGTGTTGGTTTTTTTTTCTTTTTTTTTCTTTTTTTAAATATTAAATTTAAGTGAAGGCTTATCAGAAGTGCTTCTTCTGCTATCTGAGCTGCTTTGCCTATCATTCCTCCTTTTCCTTTGCCAAGCCTATGTTTACAAAACAGAAAACCCAAATCCAAGTCCTTGCATCTGGTGTCAATTGAAATAAAACAAAGACAGGCTCATTTTAGCCACATAATTTAAGAAAGAAGACAGTATGATAACATTTAGAACAAGCCTTGTACATACCAGCCAGCCATTATCCTTCAGAAGCAGGTGGCAGATGGCATGAAATCATCTTCGTCAGACCTCCAAAGCTTTGCTGCCACATTTGGGAGGATGGTTCTTGTAATGACTACTTGCATATTCATACTGTGTGATGGGCACTTCTCTGTTTCTGTGCGCCTCATTTTGGAAAGAAGCTAATATGGCTACACATGTACTTTATTGCACCATTCACATTTGGCATCATTAAGAGGGAGAAGATTTTCTTTTTTTTTTTTTTTTTTGCTTCATGCATCTTCTTTGCTTGCATCAGAATGGCACAGAGAATCAAAATCCATGGAGAACCAAGGCTTGCCTGAAGCTGCTATGCGATCAGCCTGTGTGTGATGCCTCTCATGATATAGTATCAGAGCTATTCCTCCCTGAGTCATAACAGCCACATCTGGCAAAACCAGGTTACCCTTCAGATATAGTGCTCAGGTCAAGAGCCCTTTAGTTTTTTCTACCATGGGTCACAAAGTCCTTTTTGAAAACAGGTATGCAAAAATACCTGCAATTTACAAATCAACAAGGTAAGGCATACTGCTTTTCCAAGACAGCTAGGACAATCAATCAGAAATCTGAGCAATTTACTCATGAAAGAGTAATTTGCTCATACCTTACTTGCACTACTGAGTCCCTTTTGTTGTTGGAAGTCCAGACAAATCCAAGACTAGTCTCCCCTTGACTTCTACAGGGTACCACCGTATTGACAAATTTCAGGTTTGTACCATTAGCTTCGTAGTACCTTATGCTTTTGTTAAAGACCTTTGCAAGCCAGTGATGATGCAGGAATCAGTTATGTTACCGCAGAGCGTTAAAAATAAAGCTTCTGATTCCCACAACTACTGCGAAATGTAAAAACCTTGAAACCTAAAGGCTCAAAGTTACAGCAAAGTAAAAAGAGGTTCATGACTTGAGTCTGCTTTGACATTAGCCTCATCAGCTTCTAATCCTGAATACGCTATTATAGAAAAGGAATGAAGAGAAACATCACTGATTTTGATCTTTTAGCTGAGTGGTGCCTTATCTGTGGTCAAAGACAACACAGTGCTCTGGAGATTCTCCAATAAATTACGTGTGACTTTTGGAAGCCACTGCCACTAACATTTCCACTGGCAAGAAAAACAAATTGCAACATTGCCTCCAGCAATCCATTTCTCAGCCTGACTGCCCACAGGAGAGCAAAAGGCAAGGCCCACTGGTTCAGAAGTCATGCTTTGCCCAGTGCATGTGAGTGAGGGGGTGCAAGCACACATGGAAAAGCAGATCAGACAAGCCAGCAGACCTGCAGAAGAAACAGGTACAGAGTAAGTAGCAACCTATCTTGCTTCAGAATACTAGTCTACTGTATCCTCATGTTTTCAAGACATTTCTTATAATGGATCTTCATCAAATCCCCAGGTAGCAAAGTACTTGTGCTCAATTTAAACACATGCTTAATTTAAGCATGTAAATAGTCCAATTTATGTTGGATCAAGGCCTAATTCTTTCTCATTAAAATCTAATTTTAAAAACCTAACAATGCTGCGACTGGTTTCTTTCATCCTCTTCATCTATGAGTGGCACTTTTTTCCTTTTTTTTTCTTTTAATTTTGCTGCATTGAAACATTGCATATTCATATGGCAGCTACCACTTTTGTCTGAAAACAATACACTGCATTCTAAGACTATTCTGCCCAGCCAGAAGATATTATTAAATACCATAAACAAATACAGATACACACTGTGACATCTGGATGGAAACAGCCCCACAGTCACATTTTACAAAGGAAGCCCAGTTCAGAGGAAGAACTCAGACACGTAAAATGGACATTAATGGCATCTTAATGTGCCTCAGCTACCTCTAGGGAGTTCAAATCTGTTGCCTCACAGTCAGTTCTAGTGGAGCTTTATCAGCAGATGGAGCATTGTGGGAACTCAAAATGCTCTATCAGATACATTAATGCCCCAAACTGATACATTATGATTTTCTGCTTTGGGGAGGGAGGGATGCTTAAAATTAATTATATATATTTTGCTGCTGTTGTTAAGCCAATCAGTATTTGCTTGCAGGCATGGAAAGCTGGTAATTTCTTTATTTTTTTTTTTGCCAAGGGTGGTTCATATGCATAGAATGTTATGAGAATATTGAGAAAGAAGAAAACCTTTTTTTTTTTTTTTAATTTAATGTTTATTGGTTTCAGAAGAACTTTATAGTCCACCCACAGCAAAAATAAAAATGAATGGCAAAATAACAAACCAATTTGAGCTATGTATATGAATATTTCTGTGCATGTTTATGCTGTTCTAAACACAGGGTTCAGACTGATACAGTATATGGATATGCAGGAACTCACTGGATGAGAGACAGCAATTAAAGATAAAAGTTGAGTAAAGCAAAAATTACAAGAAAAAAGAAGTCTCTTAACTTTTTTTAACCAACAAGTATTGGTGCAACTTTTCTAAAATCTGTTGTTAGAAGTTCCGTAAGGTTTTTGTGCAGAGATCTAAAATCAATTTAGACTGAAAGTCCTTCATGTACAAACATCATTTGCCCTTGAAAATAAAAAATAAAAGTTGCGTGCCTTGTTTGTGTTTAGTTTTATGAGATAATGATGTTACAGATCATTGTGAGAGAGGAACTGTTCAAGGAATTGGACTATTTGTATGTGTGACTAGACACTCAGGAGTTTGTTTTTGAAGTGGAATTGCTCCCCAGGAGTGTGCTGTTGTTATTTCGTTTTTGTTCCTGGAAGACAGAATTGCCTTGCCCATTCAATTTTCTCAGTTCAGGACAAGTATAAGCACCTGTCAGTTCTCAGTGTTTTGTCCCTGAGTATGGAGCAAACATGGCATCTAGTGACATCACTCATGTCACTAGAAGAAAACTAAGCTGTTCTCAGGTTGGCCCCATGTATTTAGTCCCAGGTACTGTGGCTTAATCTAACTTCTGAATGGAATGGGGCAAAAATGAACCACTGCTTTTTGCCTAATGAACTGCATATTGGGTGACATTTCTGTTACTCAAACAGGTTGGACAGCAAGTTAAATGATATAGATCTGGTTGAAAATAGAGGAATAATTAAGTATGATTTAAGTTACACTCTTTCAAGCTTGGTTAATATAATATTAGTCTTCCAAGAGATGAAGTGTACTTGTAGCTACTGCAGCTTTTTAGTTCTGTAAGGTTACTCACCTAGTGGAAGTCATAAGACACACATATTTTGCACACACATGTATATGTGTGTGTAAAAAATACATAATGATTTTTGCTCCTTAATACCAAACAACCATGTTTTTATTTTCTCTTTGAACGAGAAAAGAAGATAAAAATTTTCTCAAAAAACTTTCTTATCTAAGAAAACGGTTACTGTTCTAATGGGATTTATACACACAGACATTCACACACATGTACACCTTGAAATATTTGTATAAACAAACCACCTCTCAAACAACATTAATCTGTGATTTTGGTAAGTCACATTTATCTTTCAGTTCTGTTTCCTTACCTGTTCTTTATTAATTTTACATTAGAAGTTTCTACAACAAACACCGTGATTATGTGTATGGTATGATGAAAAAACCTCGATCACTGCCTTCTGCACTTACTGCTAAGAAAATATCTTGTCAATAGTGAACCCATTATAAAACAAATTTAAATAGACCTTTTGGCTTCCATACCAAAGACATGGGTTCAATTCCAAAATATTCAGGAACTGAAGTAAATCCTTACTGAAGGTCGCCTGTCTCAGTTTACCAGCTATAGCAGTAATCTCAGGTGACTACAGTCTGACTTCAGATAACTCATCTAAGTGTTTAAAATTAGTTGAGATCAAATAATATCTAAGTATCTTAGATAAGCCTCTGAAACACTGTGTGTCCTTCCCTGGCACCTTGCTGGATCTTTGGTAATAACCCCCAGTTTAACTGTACTGAGGAAACCACTGCTTCACTGTAATCTTGTGTATGCTGCATTGCTGAAAAGGCACAGGGGGTAAAATGCTAGATGTTAAGCAATGATGGGTATGTGGCAGGAATTAGCAAACAAACCCTGCTGAGATGAACTTGAAGTTAGAGGAATCCAGTTACACAGGAAGGCTGTTATTGCCCCCGTTAGCAGCTAAAAATTCACATGCAGACACATCTTAAGTAATGTGTTGAGCTGTCCAAAAGGTAATTTAAATGTTGTCAAGGCAAACAAGAATGGCTCAAAAATTCAAGAGCAATATATGTGTAATTTACACAACATCAGTTTCTTTGGTTGTTTTTTGGATGGAGCCATCGCCATCAATTAAGTTAGTGACTCTTTGATTCAAATTACTTTTTGACACATAGTGAACGGAATGTCTCGCAAGAGCATTATTTTCTCCATTGTTCCCTAGACAGACATAGAGTAAATGCAAACAGGTGGAAGTCTGGAACATCACTGCTGCTGAATCATATAACTGACCAACTAGGAAGAATCAGCATAATAAATATAAATATTATTTAAGATAGGAGACAGTAGAAATGGATATTTATGTCCATCCTGTTGTTCAGTGCTTGACGTAACAGCACAGACTGCCAAAGAGAATTTAATAAGAACACTGAGCCAGATTCTCAGATGGTGAAATATGCCATAACTCCACAATGTACTCATAAGATAGAGCCAATATTGGAATCCGAGCGCAGGACTGGAACTCCGGAATAGTATATTCTAAGGTGCAAAATTCATCTGCATGAAGTCCACAGCTCTTCCACTGAAGACTATTAATGCAAAAGCAAATGGGCAAACATGAGTCGTGAGATTAAAATCAGATGATAGTTTATGTTCAGTTATGTTACAAAGGAGACTTGCTATGAGCTTAATGTTTAACTAGTTCTTCAAAACAGGGCCACGTAAACCAAATAAGATGTAAGCAACAGTAACTCATAAAAAGGTAGTGGCAACTAGGCACTCCTCTTCCAGTTTCATGCCCTATCATTGAAGTGCAGCTTTGAGTCACTGAGGTTTTGTGAGAACCCAAGGGATTACTATTTCACCTCGATTAAACCCTAATTCTGTGCATCCATTTCTTTTTCTGCTTCTCAGTCTGACACAGACTCATTATAGAGGCCTGGGGTTTTTTTCTGCACCTTTTACGACTCCAAACAAATCGTCGTAGCCTACCATGTTATTAACACCATGCATATATGCATGCCTGTTTTTTCTACTATACATAGAAAACTCATGCCATTTCGACAAAAAAAGCTAAAGAATGCTAAATTAAAGTCTAAGAAGCTGCCAAATAAAGTCCCTTAGGCAAGCATTTAAAGTGAGATGGGAGGCAGCTGGGTCTTGCCACAGGTCTGGACCTCAGTCTATGTCTCTGATGATGATTTTTATATGGCGGAGGCCCAGAGCCTCTGCCGTAGAACGGGATCATCACATCACCTGGAGAACCATTGGCATAGGTAGTGCTGACATCACGGCTGGCAAAACCTTGTATAATGTAGAAGGTTATGGTGTTCATGCAAGGGCTTTCATGCTCTCATTTAAGCTTAACAGCTTGCAAAGGAAAATTTCCATTTAAAGAGGTTTTTGGGGCTGCTAGCTGGTCTGTTTGGCGCGAATGACTGACACACCACAAACCAGCAATGATATGCACTATACATAAGCTAACAATGATTGATTAAAGCAATATGAGAGGGAAGGTACTATGCCTGAAGGCGCAAATGACATAAGCATCTTGACTACCACTATGGAGATAACTGAAATAAGAATAAATGTTGGCAATGGATTAAGTAAGTAAGTGATGGCAACTAGATTTCTGAAAAAAAACCCCAACCTCCAGACCAAAAAAAACACCCCTTCCAAAAAAAAAAAAAAAATAAAATCCCAAACACCCAGAAAAAATAAAGAATAAATCATTTAATTACGTATACCTGTGAATTTTCCTTCTCCACCTACAGCTTCCTATTCCCCCAGCTGAACATTCATTAAAGATAAATCTGTCTTTTTGTTAATGATTGGACAATACCTGGAGGGTCAGACGGGAATGGTATGGTCATCAGCTCTGTACACCTTCTTTATCAACTGTACTTAGCAGAAAGTGCAGTCAGAAGCTATTTTGGACTTGGTCTCTGATAATAAGGCAGAGTGCGACAGAAATAGTTGAGCAACCAAGGTCTACTTTAGTGATCATAATATATTCAGGTATGAAATATTCCTCTGGGTGTATGTGAAAATAGATTCTCAGAAGTTAATGTAACATTTTTCCCCCCTTTTTTAAGACTGGTTTGGAGAATCTAATATATGGAATAATTTGTAGGAAGTGAAATGATATCAACAGCAGTGCAGAAAATCTACCATTATGAAGAAAAAAAAAAGTATAAGTTCTGTATCTAATTGGCAGATATAGAGGATGGATACCAACTATATTCATCCTAGTAAAAAGTATCAGAAATAGGACGACAGAGACAAGAATGTGGTAAAGCAAAGATAATAAGAAGCAGAAGGCATTTGAAAAGTTCAAAGGATATGTTAAGTGGGAGGAATGGGCAGATTATAAGTGTAGATAAAGCAAGTAAGAAATAATTGGAGTGAAAATGAACACTGAACATGAAACAGGCCAAGACATTTCAACCCCACAGGGTTTTTGAGATATTTACACAATAGGCAACTGAAAAAAAAGATAGCCTTGGTAATCATGATAATGAATTAAATTTTATGTAATGCATCAGCACCACAAAACATTCTGCTCCTCATTTCAGTACCTTATTCAAAGCCTGTCAGAGTTGGTGCAGTCTTTCAGTAGCTTTTGGATGATTAAATCAAGTCCTATTAAAATTATATATCAGGTGGGTTGAACATTCATAACCTAAGAATTTAGGCTCAAATCTACCGCAGGCCGCTAGGTACCTAAGACCGGTCTGGTCCCTGGTCTTTGAAAAGACTATCAGTTTATTTTTGAAGCAGGATTCACCTCCATTTAAAGATTATTTCTTTCATATATATATTAAAATGTCATACTCTAAAATGGAAAAAAAAAAAAAAGGAACACAGTCCGTCGAAATTCTTAAAAAAAATCTTAATAAATTAAAAGCCAAAGCACAAATCTAAAAAAAAAGGAAAATAAAGGAATGGGCTATAAGACAGTAAACAGAATATTCTGTTTTCATAATGTTCATGAATAGGTTGCTGTCAGAGTTAGCACTTTTAAGAAAGTTTCTGTCAAAACCATGTTTTCCAAAAATGCACATTTTCACAATGTTTTGTATCTGTTTAGTTGCTTGTGTGCACACATATGTATGTGTTTAAGTTTCTGTTTTGGAGGAATATATTTTCCAGCTGTAGGAATAAGGCCTGAGGCCATGATGTGTTTTGTGAATTGAACCCTCGTAGAGGTGACTGGCTACTGATAGGGGTGATGTGTTATTGCTGGAGGAAATTAGGCTATCAAATGAAGGCCAGATGATCCTTAATGCTGCCTTAGCCTGGTGAAAGAGGGAATGATGCTAATGTTTCATGGTTCTGTTCTGCCCTTGTGCAAGACCCACAACCCTTGAGCTGAAGGGTAACCTTGACTGAAGGTAACCATCATCCCTCATTTACATATAATAAATACAGCAAAGTGAGAAAGTGACTGCCCCCCACACCGTCTATGATAGCAGCAATGGGCAATTTGACTAAGTCCCACCTTCATTCCTGTCAGAAATATAATTTTGGCATTTGAACTCCACAGCAAAGGATAAGAATATGACCCTACTGTCATGGGTTCAGCAGTAGCAGTCATTTTTTCTGCTTCTTAGTGGCTGGTGCAGCACTGTGTTTCTAACTTTCAG
>WYDI02004294.1:0-11133 GCA_009867235.2 Psittacus erithacus | reverse complement strand
CCAACACCCCCAAGTCCTTCTGCACAGGGCTGCTCTGAATCTCTTCTCTGCCCAACCTGTATCTGTGCCTGGGATTGCCCTGACCTGGGTGCAGGCCCTTTCACTTTGCACTGCTGTACATCATGTTTTCTACTGGACATACATGGTAATACAAAGGCTCTTCCTAACACTGATAGGGAGGCAGATGGAAACAGGGAAAGACAACTTAAACAGGCAAATTCAGCTTGTATTTGAAAACTCCTTTTTATCAATATCTGCAACAGACTCTGAGTAGGGCAGTGATATACAGTTCAGCCCAGAAATGGGCGGCAGGCACCTACAGTAGGTCTTCTGATTTTGAAGAATCTTTTGCAAGCTGTTGAGCAGAAATGCGACCTCTTTAAGAAAAGCCAATTTATTTATAGCTGCAGCATAAATCTTCAGATGGCTGACATTCAGCCATTTCTTTCCTTTTGTATCAAATTACATCTCTTTATGTATGAATGAATGCAACTGGAATAACTAAAAGGGAATCATAAATAAAGATTTGCACAACTCATACCAGAATTTACAGACTACTAAATTCATCGCAGAGTACTGAAGGATTGCTGCACAGTTTATGTAATTAAAATGCAAAGAGAAAGACCTCTACACATATCGCGTATATTGGCATGCTTCTCAAAATTAAAAGGTAGTAATTCTGCAGACTAAAGGCTTAGAAAACTGTGACTGGGACTGTCTGCGATGAAACACTTGCAGATTTATTGGTGGCTGATAGTTATAAAAATGTAATATTCTTTATGAAATGTGGAAAATAGGGTGGGAGATTATGCAGAAACCAATTCTACATGACAAAAGAAATAGAGACTGTGGAATATGGAGAGTATGGTGCACGAAAATTAACTGAATTACTGAATTCAGAAAAGGCACTTCTAATCACATATGGTGCTATGTAATTTTTTAATTTCCTTTTCTGTTGTTATATCTGTATTGGTTCTATTTTGATCAATAGACAGTATCTGATAATTCAAAGTGAATTGTATTAATCTTTTCCATTCATTCTCTAAGAAATTATGTACACCAATCTTTTGATCTCATCAATTTCAATAAGAAGTTTTGAGAATAAAAGATGCATCTTATCAAGCCATTTCATTATGTAGTTCAAAGAAAAAGTGTACTTCATACAGTATTGATAAATAATACTAACAAAAAGTAGTACTACTTATAATAAACACTATAAAGTGAAAACTAGAAGTTATTAATGGTGTATTCTAAGGTATGATATATAGTTTTTTGATTGCAATAATGACTTATCTTAGGGTACTCTGGTGGGCTGACCCTGACTGGATTCAACTTTGGGAAATTAGATTAGTTTATTACCAATCAAATCAAAGACAGACAATGAGAAATAAAACCAAATATTAAAACACCCTTCCCCAGGCCCTCCCTTATTTCTGGAGTGGGATGAACTGACCTCAACTCCCACTATCTATCCCCCTGTGCTTGTTGACCTTAGTTTTGTTAAATAATAAAAAATCAATATTAAAGCCAAAGAAAAATCAATTTTAACAATATTTTATTTCCGTTATTGCTTCCCTATAGCTCTTTATTTGCAATGATACTGTATGAAAACAGGATCTTTTCACTTTAAGAACCTGCTTCTTCTACCCCACTTGCAGTCATAATTCTTCCATTGTGGTATTGCAACAATTTCCATGTCAATCACTAATGATTCTAAATGGGAGGAAGAAGCAAGAGAAAATAAAAGAAAAGAAACAAATCCAGTATTTTTATGCAAACGCCCTTTACAATAAAAAGAAGGAATATAAAATATTTGGGCGGATTTTTTTCTACATAAATAGAACAATTTCTCAAAACCTGCTACGAAACGCTAGTGACTAAACATAAGAAATGTGGAAAACCTCAGAAACTAGCTCCAATATTTTAAAATAATTTTCTTACTATATTTTGATCTTTCATATATAATCCATTGTATACCTGGTATAAACCATTTTTTGAAATAATTAGTCAGGTGAAGAACACCAGTTCATCATACTTGAAGAATACCAAATTACAATGTCTACAAACCCCACATTTTCCACCTAGCTAGAATTATGTGAATGCATGCATCTGATTTTGTATTTTTTCTGAGGACAGCTACAAAGATTACTTTAAAGATGCTTTTGTATATATAAAAGATTGGAACAATTTGGCATATGTGGTTAACTCCTTACTATGCAGATTCAAATGATGGATTTGGACCATTGTTCTATGTAAGGAGTCAGAATCTCCTGAGGATAACCAGGACTTTGCCCCCACTGGAGCCCTCCTGATCAAAGAAAGAAATCCAAGCAGTAGCAATTAAGGATGGCTTGCCTAGAACAGCTCAGAGCGTGGAATAGGATAGTGAGCAAAGAAGTCTTCTGCAGATGGGAAATTCAATTTTCTCTAGCAGCAAGTGTAATACAGGGAAGAGATCTTCAGAGTCTGAAAATGAATAAGGATAAATAACCGAGGTCTCTTTGCTCCAGACATATTTCCCCTGCAGACAAGCGTGGGAACAAAGCTCTTAACAGACACTTTCCTCTCCCTTAATCATTGCAAAAAAAAAAAAATTTAAAAAAAAATTCACTGATGCTTGAGCCTAAAAGGCAGAGTCTGTATTTTGGGGAATGAATCTTTGGATCCTGTTGAAGAAATACTAGTAAGCTATTACTTTTTCTGGAAAAGGCTAAGTTATGAGCTTTAGTATTAGATCTTGAAGCAATC
Source organism: Psittacus erithacus (assembly GCA_009867235.2). Classification (NCBI taxonomy): domain Eukaryota; kingdom Metazoa; phylum Chordata; class Aves; order Psittaciformes; family Psittacidae; genus Psittacus; species Psittacus erithacus. Next base: position 8,385 of record WYDI02004294.1, on the reverse strand, counting down.
ATTTGAAAAATTCAAGGAGGGGAAGTGGAAACTTGTCTCAGTCAAACCACAATTGCACCATGTTTTGAAATACTATCAGCAGTAAAAGAAGTTAACTCCCTCTCATCTGACATATTTCTAACCTTTGACTTCAGACTGCCCAACTAGGTTAGCAGATATTTGCAGGATTTAGAAGCCCACATCCCATTGCAAATTCATACCAGATGAGGCCTAAGTCACTTGAAAAGTTGAACTTCAGTGATTTGGAAACAAATTTCCATATTTTCTTACATGCTTGAATTTCATACTCTAGCGAGGCGCTTGTCGATACTTCAAATTAAGTGAAGGAGAATTTGTCTCATATATCTTTCACAGGAAGTGTAAAAAATGCCTTCATTCCAAAATTGCTTGTAAAGAACATTATAGTGATATGACCCTTAACCTTCTGTCTGTGCAGTTGTTTCTTATGTGCGTACGTATCTCAAAGAGCTTTTACATTATTCTGATTATTCAAGTACAACAGACACAGAAGGGATTAGTGGTTAGTTAAAAGATCTTCTGTGCTGCTGAGCCTGCTGAAATAGTCTTAGATGACTGATTGTATTGCACACCTCTCTGCAGTAATTCATAGATGAAATGACTTCAGAAAGAAAAGTAGGGAAGCCCTAAGGACCAGGTTTAAAAGATAGCAGGTTTTACTGGGAAATTTTATAGATCATTTTCCATATAGCTATATCACTTTATGTAGTAATTTCTTGAAAACTTAGGAGACCACAGGGGTTAACAGTAATCAACAAAGAATAAATTACTTCTATAAAATCAAAACTGCTGGAATTACAGTTGATAAGAACAAGAAAAGCATAATTTAGAGCACTTACCACCAGCAAACAAGCATGGCAAAGAGATTGAGTTGCTTCTTTTCCAAAATGCAGTAGACTTCACTTTTTCATGATCTGGAAGTTGGGCATTTAATTTTTTCTCTTTTAAATAACTCTTCAGGTTGATATGTTTCTCACACTTCCTTTAAGAAATGTTCAGATCTGATCAAAAGCAAAGGTTTAATTTCTGTCTTCACAGTATGCACTGTAACTCAGTTCTGAACACTCCATCCTAAACTCTCAGAACCATGAAAAATCCATTAATTGTTTGGTTCCACACCTGAATTATTTATAGATCAGTAGTAATACCTTCCATACTTTAGAAACAAATTGGTGCTCTGAAACAGTAAAAAGAAGTTTTACCTTCCTGTTCACCTTAGAAATCTGACATTTCAGAAAAAGATGCCAAAAGGATATTTAGACATACTTGTGAGTTAGTATAAGCTGAGAGGTACATCTTATCTTTTAAAATGTCAAAATGAAGGTTGAAGGAAAATGATTGCCATTTATCTTTAAATAGCATGAAACCTTCTGAAGCAACAGCACTGTATGCATTCCCCTTGATATTCGTTTATGGAAACTTGGCTCTACACATCCCTGAAACCTACTGAGGAGATGAGAGAAAAACACTGACCTTTTTTTCAAAAAAAAAAAAAAAAATCAGTTTCTATCTGAAAAATAATGGTAGTCATAACAGATACTAAAAGTCATGGGGATAAACAGTAGGTTACAAATGCCTCTGTCTTCACTCTAGACAACTGTACCAGTATAAAGAAACTCAGTAAAGAGAATTCCAGATCTGTCTTTTCTCTGATGGAACTACCATTTTCTTTTAAATAAGTGCATCTGGAAATGATTAATAAGATGATTTGCTTGATTTCATTAGTGTTAATCTAACCTGACAGTAGAGGAAGGATCTACTTTATATGTCTTAATGGACTGATATCTACAGACTCTGAAAATGAAAGTATTTCAAGAAATGATTCAATATACTCTCCACAACTTAACAATGCAAGCATTATCTCACATCACAAGTCTGCCAGGTGTTCTATATGGAGCTATTCAGTCATTACAGCGCTCAAATATGGAAATCACCACATGGATAGTTTGAATTTATGTATGCATAAGTCATATTGAAGAAACTTGGTCCAAGCTGTCTTACCAGAGACAGAAGAAAAAAGCATTTTTAGTGAAGAATACAGAAATTGCTATACTAAAAGTTATGCAGTAATATATAAATATATATGAAGGGGAAAACTAAAATAAATGCTCATGGCAAGTCAGTCATCTATGTCACTGATATATTTCATCTGTAAATGGCAGTTTGCTATGAAACTGTACCACAGGTCATGCTGTCTGGGAGAAAGAAAACTGAAAGATGGTATGTGGCTTGCAAAATAGTATAACCAACTTCATGAGAGACAGTAATTAGCTGTAATAAACAGGGACTTATAAACCAAGGTTGATCAGGAAGTTATTTTCTAACAAATATGAGAGTGCTTCACCTGCAAACTTAGAGAAAAGCTAAAGTCAAGTCCACTACACAGGAAACTAAAATACCAGGAAAACAACATTTTCTGAAACTTGCTTTGAAACTTATGGAGCTATCAAAATATACCACCCAAAATGCTTTCTGATATGTTATTAGTATTCAGTTTGTGTTCCTATAAAAAAAGAATTCTAGGAAGCAGTGGCAGTCATGATAGTAATGCTTCCTCTGAAGGTTTTGGTTTTCTTTTCTTTTCTTCTTTTTTTGTCTGAAAGAATCCTTTGGAGGTTTTAGGGCACAACAGGGCTTTTGAACTGACACCAAGGAATAGAACTCAGTGTTTAGGTAAAAGTTAATGTGTTCTGGTTTTTGGTTTTTTTTTGCAATAATGATTCTAAAAATGGTAATCTGACGTTAAAGTTTAGCCTTGATAAACTAAATTAATATTATCATTCATGTCTGATCTTTATTTGGAAAGAGGTGTGATCTCTATGGGCAGCTGAGACACATAGGATGCAATGTCACAGTACGAACAGTTGATCTTTGTTGAGGATACATATTCACAACTCCTCTGTCATCTAAAATGTGTTCTAAAAGTCTCAGGAGCTGGGAAATCTTTACACTATCTAACAAAGATTTATTTAATAGACGCTTACACCAGGTACTCAGATCTTAGAAGAAAAACTTATTTCAAATGAGTATTAAGTAATCTGGAGAAAATGGAATGTTTTTGAAACTACTGAAATCCATCCTAACTAGCAAAGTCTTTGACCAAGTAGAAAAAAGCCACTGTGTCCTCACTTACTCATTCCTGAACAAGCTACCATCACTTAGCCATGTCTTAATCCATTTTATTCAGGATTACACCCTGGTAAAGTTTTGGAATGTGTGAAAAACTTGTCAAATCAACTTTGATGAGAAAATCACATAATATTCATGCATAGGTACAGTCGGGTATTTTTTTTTCTTTTCTTTTCTCTTTTTCTCCCTATGCAAATATTTTTACAGTACCTTATCTACACACTGAAAAGAAGAAAAAACCAAGAAGATTTATGATTCCTTAAAGGTTACCCAAGCAAAAAATAAAATCGCTTCAGTAATCACACCCATTCTCTGTATCCTTCCTCCTGCCAGACCAAATCAATCAACACTTGTGAGGACAACAAGGTTGTCACCAGCTGTCAGAAATCATTAGCGATACCTAACTTTTACTTACACATAAATTAACAGCAAAGGAGACTGTTAGTGAGTCTGTCTTGTAGCCATACCTAAGTCTGGAGGAGTTCTAATATATCTAACTTTCACACTACCACATTCTGAACAAACAAGCCCAGAAGAGTTGCTCAACAGCACAATGAAGAGCATACAGATTGGCTTAGGGACTCTTGCTTCTGTGATCTGGAAACCAGTCCCCAAACCCTCCTCTTCTATTGTGAGGCACTGGAGATGGACCTACAATTTAAAGCTTCCTACCACACCTCTTCAGATCTCTGAATAGATGAGATAAAATAATAAAGACTTCAACTGACCACACAGATAAGAAATTCAAACTGGTATCTAATTTATCATAGTTATAAATGCCAAAATTTCCACCAATAAGAAACAAAACAAATAAAAAAAAAAAACCTAAACTTTTGTTACTATCTCTGACAGTGATACTTTGAGTGATCCTAACCAATCAGTTCAAAAATCGTTCATAATGTTAAAGTCTTGCCTGAATATAGTGTAAAAGATATTATTCTGGGTTAAAAAACCCCTCCATCTAGTGGTGGCTCCTCCATGTTGTTATTGCTAACAAGAATGGAAAGTGGGCTATACCAGGGGAAAATTTTGTCTTGGTTGGAATGATAGTTTCCTTATTTCCTTCCATCAATTCTAAATCAAATAATCTTTAGCATCTGCTGTAAGCATGCACAAAGTAATTGCAAAACCATTCAGCTGTCATTCACAAGTTCTAGCAGCTCCCCACATTCTCTGTAATAGCAGATGCATATATGGGAGTTCCAGTATTCCTAGTACTGCCCACAAGAAACAGCAGGTGCTGCAGTTTCCACTCAGCTTGAGTGCCTTGTGTGCACATCAGACACTTGCAGAGCCTCTATAATGCTTCTGGAATCTCAGCCCAACCTTTGTTCTCTTCTGCTTCACTCACTGACTTTCATGGTGATAGGGAAAGAGAAGAACAAAGTTGCATAACTCTAACTCTAGGGTTAGGGTGCCTGAAAAGTATATCTATGTACATTTGTTCTGATTCCACAGAATCATTAGAGTTGGAAGAGACATTTGGATCATCTTTAGATCATCTAGTCCAGGCCTCTGTCAAGGCAAGGCCACCAAGAGAAGGTTACACAGAAACATGTCCTGTGTATACAACATCCCTGGGCCGCCTGTTCCAATGCTCTGCCACCCCCAACGTAAAGAAGTCCTTTCTCATGTTTTGCATCCAAACTGAAAAATCTTTTTGTTTCATGTCAATGAAATAGAGACAACAGCTGAAAGGACATTTTTCAGCCTGGTATTGCTTTCCAAACTGCCTGTGCTGTATTCACAAATATTCTATTGATGCTCAAACATATATACGTACAAGCATATGTCCATAAAAACACAATTTTTCCTATTTATTAAACCTTCACATTGTCTCAGCTTATATTCAAAATGTGCAATTCTGTTCTGGGTATTTTTATAGATCTTCAAATCTGATTTTTTTTTGCCCCTAGTCTTCTAACATTTATCTTCCCTCCAGCTCACACTCTGATGTAAGGCCATACTATTTTCATTCAGAAGAAAGAGATCAGTGAAGAGCAAAGACCACACTGGAAGTCTGGCAGGAGACAGCTGAAGCCAGGTCTCCTGTTCTAGCTTCTGGTTCATTGCTGCTCTATAATGTATAATGTTTAAGCTGAATATACCATAGGCATCCTCTGAGTGCAGCTGTTCATCATCTATGCCCATCTTCTCAAGCCATTTGTACACATTCAGCATGTGCATAAAGTTTCTTGAAATCTTTCCATCATGGATTTTTAGAATACCTTTGGCATTCTTAAAATGCCATTTTCTCATTTCAGGAAACTTTCAAGCAATTCTCTGAAGTTTTTTTAATATTAATACGGCAGTCCCAACTCATAGCTTTGTCGGCATAATGAAAAGAGATAGAGATGTCCTCTGTAGATGTAGAAGATGATAGTCCCTTCTAAATTTTTAAGAAAGCTTTTGAGAGCTACTTAGTTATTCTATATACATCTTTGCAAGATTTTGCTGGCTGTTATATTCTGGTCAAAAGCCTATTCATCATCTAACCTTTTGTTATTAATTTCCTTTTCTATTATATGGATACAATGCAGCTTCAGCTGTTATTAGATAAGTGCTAATAAAAAATGCATATTTGCAGTTTTATTGAAAAGGAAGATTTACATTAGAGTTGATATTTCAGCCTTACATCTTACATTGACTATATTCTTATGGTCACGTAATTCATAATCTTTCATTCACTAACAAAATTAATTCCCCAATAAGTACAGTACATATAGAATGCTACTAGAAGTATTATAGTGGAAGACAAGAATAGACACAAAATGTATCTAAAATGATTGAATGACTAATAACAAAAAACATTCACAATATGAAATGAAAGTAGGTTGCAAGACATTGTACTACACTTGTTATAAATTATTAGAAATTATAATGACTTTTATGTAAGGTAGTGCTTTATTTAAACCTTAGGCCAGATGCCATGTAGAAAGTCTGAAAGAAACTCCATAGGATAATATTCTTAAACAAGTTTATCTACATACTGCACAGCATCCCATGTTCTCCCCAGGACCTGCACAGGCAGGCAATTCTTGACAGGTATGTGGGGGAAAGCTAAAGTGCCTTTATAGTTCTTCCACCAGTTGGAACTGTGAACAAAAGGTTTGCACCACCTAACCTGGCAAATAAGATTTAAATAACACATCAGTCTTAAATAAGACATCAGCCTTATTTACAGGTGAACCTGTTTCCAAGTCCAGATCAACATCCTGCCCATTAGGGCAGGAGCGGAATTTAAAGGACGTAAGGAGATACCTGTTCTGGGAGAGAGCTGCAACATTTTCCTTGTCACCAAATGGGCACATGAAAGTTAGATTTTCTTCCCTCCATTTCAAGAAACACTCAAACCTGGTGGACTACAACCTGAAAGAATCCCTCAGGTATTCATTCCTAAGAGGGTGCTATTCTCTAGGAAACCACTGCACAAATAGACTTGGAAGACCATTAAACATCAGGGGCTTGTTAAAAGTCACTGTTCTGTGATCAAGTGCTGAAAATGTTAGTAACAAGTCTGCAATTATAAGAAAATGTAAGATCTACTTGTCATGGAAAAATATTGACAAGATTTGTATCATTAGCAGTGTAGTTCTGTCCCAGCTGATGTTTCAATCCACATCACCTTTAGTCAGGAGCTTATTTTCTGCAGAAAGAAGTACAGATTAAAATGAGTTAGAGTGCTGCAGCACTTGTAGATTTGCATAGTGGAAATTTGGGCTGGTAATTTCTACAAAGAATAAATTCAGATGATACCTTTGGAATCATCGAAGACATAAAAAATGTTATTTGTATGAGACATCTGCAGAAAATTAATAGCCTGTGTGTTGGGACGTTTACATTATTCATAACAATGTCCACAAAAGTGTTCATGAAATGCTGGTTATACAATCAATGAAGAATAAAATAATTTATTGTTTCCTTATCTTCCCACTTCATTGCCCTAGCATCTAAGCAAGTTTGAAATACAAATGTTTCTGCAACCAAAAGTAAATCAGCAACTTGCTAACTGATAACAAAAGACTAAAATATATGTGTTTCACATAGAACATGTGCTTTTATTTTTCAGTTGATGAGACACTAATGTAGTTCTACTTTTATTCAAAACCGCCAAGAATTTTTCTTTCCAATCACTGTGAGAATAAAAGGTAATATTTCTATATTTAGTAAAGGCGGAAAGTCTGATTCTTCCAATTCAAAGAATGAAAGACATTAAAGAAGAGGAAAGATTGAAAGAAAACATAGATATGAAGTCCTGACTGTAGCTGAAAATTAGGGAATCTTTACCAAAATCAAATACAGATATTTAGAAAACTTTATGTAGGTAGTTTTCATTGAAGACCTAAGTAATTGTAACTGCTTTTTGAAGGCTTGGAATTATTCAGTTAGACATAGTGACATGTTTCTTAATAAAAACTTAAGGACAACAAAGATTGTGTTAGTAATAATAGCAGCAGTAGTAATTTCAAATGTATTGACATAGTCAGTGAGTCCACAAATGTAAAAAGTATAAAGTTTACAGTAAATAGAAAAAGTAGAATAAAAATAGGACTCAGCGTAAAAGGTGGAATATCTTCAAGCATATGAGTGTAGGGAATGCATACTGTAAAAGCATGAACACATTATCTGAGTTTTCATTCACACTAACTTGAATAAATGAAGCTGTGGGAAGGTTGTTTTCATTTGTGTGTTCCTTAGGGGCAGCTGACTAAACTTGTTTTAGTAAATAAACTATAGAGATAATTACAATAATAAGGAAATATACGTTCAAAAGTGTGTTGAAGTCTATGAAGTTTACAATATCATTCTGCAAAATCAGAGACTTTAAGACAGGGTGAAGTTCTTCATGAAGTGCACTAAGCCTGAAGGTTTTAACACTTCCATTTCTCTGTCTGCAAAATACACAGAATATTCTACTTTAAAGCATAATGCTGTTTCTCATGTTTAGTTTATATTCACTTAAATAAAGTACACTCTAAAAGAGAATGTACATACCTCTGTTATCACTTATATTCAAAGATGATAACTGAGAGGAGAAAGGAACACAGTGCAGAACCAGGACTTCAAAGGCTTTTGTAAACACTTTTTTAGCATACTTTGCACATTTTTTTGTTTTATTACCTACTGTTGCGGGGGGGGGGGGGGGGGGGAGGAACACTAAATCCGGGGGTTTGGGGAGGGGGGGGGGGGTTATAAAAACAGATGAACATCCTATTTTTGTGGGGCAAAACAGGTATT
>WYDI02004293.1:0-11032 GCA_009867235.2 Psittacus erithacus | reverse complement strand
AAGCTGCTCCAGTGGAAGGTGTCCCTGCCCGTGGCAGGGGTTGGAGCTGGAGGAGCTTTAAGCTCCCTTCAACCCAAACCATTCCATGATTCTGTGATCCCCAGCTCCAGGCGCTCCCCACACTGTTGCAGGTACCTCATGGTACTTTTGATAGAGGACTAAGGACATGCAAGAAGCAAAAACAGGTCCCCAAAGGCTGGTTCTGGACACATCTTTTCCTCCCAGGCAGGGTCTTTGCTGCCCTGACACCCAGCTCTGCCTTCCCAGGGGATGGAGCCATTCCTTGCTGCAGAGCCCAGGGACATCCAGCCCAGGGAACAACAACTGCAGCTCGCTGAACTCTTCGCAAGAGCTCTGATTTATTCCACCTCCTCAATAGGGGAGTGCACAGCGTTTACGCGCGGACCCAGCAGAGCTCCGACTTGAGACGTCTCCATTCCCACCCTGCTCTGTTTACTTTCTGGGTCTTTTTAATTGCTTTTTAGGAGCCTGCTGTCAGCCTGCAGCTATGTGTGAGCTGTGGGACGGGGATCTCGGGCTCGGTGACTTAAGGAGTGATTTACAGAGCCTCGGCCAGCTCCGAGCCCACGTTTCTGCCGGCCAGACTGGCGTTATGGCACGCAGACGCGTCGGGACATGCATGGCAAATGCGTTTGAGCAGCACCTCCTGGCTTAGAGCGGCGTGAACCGGGCAGGGATTGCAGCAGGGGGGTAAATGGGTCGGATGGGATGCAGGGAGCATGGCCTTGTGTGAGGGATGCTCCACTGTGGATGCAGCAGCGCTGGGGGCACAGTGCGCTGGCCATGTACGGGCACAGCCCGGCTGCTTTTGCCAGGGAAGCTCATGTTAAAAGCATTTCCCCCAAAACAAGGCCTGGCTGTAAAGCGGGCACTGCTTCCCTCTGATTTATGGTGCGTGGAGCAGGTCTGGAGCAGAGCAGCCGGCTCCCCATGGGGCTGCCCACTGGTGCGGGGCAGGATATGCTCCTTTTTGCTTGATGGTGCTGTTGTAAAAGGCCTGAACAATAGCCTGCATTTATCCGGAGCCACCAGCCTGCCAGCTGGCAGCAGATCCCCCTTCTCATCCCCTTCCAGCGCTCTTAAAGACAACCGGCCCTAGAAGTAGGGGGTGCTTTGCTCTGAGAAGTCCCTGCTCTCTTAAATGCCTGGGCACTGATACAATTAATGTTTAGCACGGCATTCTTGTTTCCTGGTTGCCATTCTCTGTGAAACAATGGGGTGTTTTGCCCATGAAATTACTGTTCTGATTAGGAGGGGTATGTCCGTCATTAGACTTTCAAATGCGATCCTTGTGCAGCGCAGTGCTGGCAGCCCGGCCCAGATCGCTCCGGTGATATTGCTGTTCCTGAAGGAAACAGCAAGTGCAAACAGGGCAGTTTTATACACTTAGGGGGAAGGGGATTTGCGCTGATGGATGCTGGTGTGTGTTCACAGCGCCAGCTGTGTCCTGGCGCGCACAGGCTCTGCCAGGACATTGCAAAGGCTGCGGCTGCAGCTTGTGCTGTCTCTATATATATCATAGAACCAGGGAATGGTTTGGGTTGGAAGGGACCTTAAAGCCCATCCAGTCCCAACCCCTGCCATGGGCAGGAACACCTTCCACTAGAGCAGCTTGCTCCAAGCCCCTGTGTCCAACCTGGCCTTGAACACTGCCAGGGATGGAGCAGCCACAGCTTCTCTCGCGCTGTCTCCATAGCAGAGATGCTCGGTCCCTGTCAAGAGGGGGAGGACCAGAGGTGCAGTCTCAGGCTGCAGTGTGGGGTGCATGAGATGAAGCAGCTCAGTGTGGGGTGTCCTGAAGCACCACAGCACCCTGAGGTGTCTGGGGCTTCCCATTCCAAAGAGGTGGCTTTGCCAGTGAAGGGAAGGTGCTGGGGATGATGAGGTTGTGCATCGCCCTTCATATCTCTGGAGGGTCTTGCAGTGGCTCTGCAGGCCTGGTTTTCCTGCAGGAAGGGGCTCAAAGGGAGCCCAAACAGGGCTGTTGGGGACATCCTGTGTCTCCTACCCCATCTGAGCCTCTCTTGCTGATGAAATGTGCCTTCCTGAGCCTCGGAGAGGTTTATTCTGGAGTTCAGTCAATACAAATTCCCACCGGAGAGGTCGGGGCTGGCAATCAGCTTACTCATCCTTGGCTTATGATCACAAACCTCTGACCTTCAAACACGGTTGGTGCGGTGCAGGCTGAGCAAACCGGAATGCAAACAGACTGAGATCCACCAGCGCTTCCTTAGTGCTGCATGGACCCTCCCTGCAACGCCACATCCCAGCCCGAGGACCCCCATGGGGATACCATGCATCCAAGTGACCCCCAACTGATAATACATGGGGCTGGTCCTATGGGTGGCCAGAGCCCACAAGCCACCAATCGTGGAGCTTGTGTCTCATTCCCCTCTGCATCGCAGGGCTGGGATCTGGGGGATGCTGACGATTGGGTTTGGCTCCATCACCTCCCAAAAGAGCCACCTCAGGTCCCCCCTCAAGCCATGGGTCACCAGGCTGCACCCACTCCATGGCGTTTCCCATGCAGATCCAGGGCCAAAAGGGGGAAGCTGTGGGACTGAGGTGATGTTCCTCCCCCTGCCCCTGCAGGTGAGGCAACTGGTGTGCCACTGGGAACAGAGGAATGCAGCAAAATGGGAAAGGGGGGGGGTTAATAATTATCCAACCCGCACCCCTATCACTGCTCATCAGAATGTGCCTGTGCTTCATCCCAAGCTCCTTTCTTCTGTTGCCTCCAGTAAGTGCTTTAACATCCTTTTTAAAAATTAAAGGGGGAGGGTTATGGAGCAGATAAGAGATAATTGCTTCGCTTTGACTCTTCTATTGATGTGAAAATAGGATTGGAATTACTCACTCTGGTTGAAAGGTTAGTTGAAGGTTATTACAGGAAAATTGTTATTCATACATTTTTTCTGTGCTGCTGGATAGCCTCAAAGATTAAATTCACAGAGTGCATAATGACCCATCACAACGGACAATGGTGGGAATAATCTCCAGAGACTCCGATAACAGAACAGAGACTTCTTTGAATAATTCATGGTTCCACAGACATCTCTCACTAACAGATTACATGTGAGTTTTCGTTAGAAAGGAGATCATTTAAAGTAGCTTTAAAAATAACCGGGATTTGGGGCGGAAGTGGAATTACCATAAACGTTTCTGCTGTTTGTTTATGCTTTCATAAACCTGCTTCCCTCCTGACCTTCGTGCCATGGGAACAAAACACAGAGGGATAAAGAAAGTCATTGTTTGTGACATCCCCTCTTGTCCCCCGTGAGCATCGGTTTCGCTTCAGCCTCGCACTTGACCACCTTTAACACTCGGGAGGGAGGCTGGAGCCATGCTCCCGGCTGAGGGATGCTCAGGACATCCCGGACCACGCGGTGCTGGGAGAGGATGCTGATGGAGATGCAGGGATGTCATTTCCCAGCCCCTCCGCTGCTCGGCTCCCTCACCCACCATTGTAATCCCACACTGGCTCTGGCTAATCTTCTCATGTCACCTCATGGGCTGGCTATTACACTTTAAAAGCGGATTGTTTGTTAAAGGATGTGTTTATTAAGGTTTAAGGGAGGCCTGATACACATCTATGGCATTGTTGTGAGCTGCGACAAATAGATCTGCAACAATTAATTGATATTTAGTAAACATATCACCGTTATCCTCTCCAATCTAAATTAAACACTAATTAAAGCTATTTAATTCACTGCTGCAGGCTGCTTAGATCACAACTTTTCCAACAAGGGGGATACAGCCCCAGGATGGGGGTTTGGAGGTTTCATCTCTGCTTTTGGATGTTGGGATCCTGCCGGAGCAAGGCTGGGATCAGGGACAGGCTGCAGGTCCCAAGGGCAAAGTGCATGCTGGAAGCTGTAGTCCAGATGCTGCTGCTGCTTCATCATTTTCAGGCTTCAATGCCTGTGGTGGGTTTGAAGCCGACACTTTAACTACTCACAGAACAGAACTGGTTGGGGAGCGGAGTGGTGATTGCAGGGTAAGGTAAGATAAAGCAAATATTTGCAGGGTGACTCATTCCCAGCATCGCTGAGCCATGCACGAGCATTCCTGCGGGATAGAGCCAGCCAGGGAAGTTATTTACCTTCTCCAACCAGGTGGGTTTGTGGGCACCACACGGAGTAAGTGTTGAGTAAAGGGACACGGAGCTGCTGAGCCGGCGGCTGGCACGCGTGAAGCCTCCTGCCTGCAGAGCACGCATAGAGCACGCCAGGCTTTGACCTAAAAGCATGGTGGGAAAGGAACAAGGAGCAGCTGTGCTGCCATCAGTGGCTTTTCCCTGGATTCTCCTGGTGTTCCCAAGAGCCAACCCGGTGGGGAAGTGCAGGAAATGAGGTTTTCCTTATCTTGCAAGAGGTGTTTGCACTGATGGGCACCTTTCTGCAGGTGAGGGGCTGTTCTGGGGGGACAGAGGAAAACGCTCTTCTTGGGGGCCCTATAGAGGCAGCAGCAGCTCCATCCTGGCATGGGATGGTAAGTCATGGAATCCCAGACTGGTTTTGGAAGGGACCTTAAAGCTCCTCCAGCTCCAACCCGCTGCCATGGGCAGGGACACCTTCCACTGGAGCAAGGTGTTCACAGCTTCACTTTGATTTTGGGATGCTGAGGGCAATGAGAAGCGTTGCCCCCAATGTGGGCAGGAGGGGCTTTGGCAGGACCAGGTCTTCCCCATCTCCACCAGCGCTGGGTCACTCTCATGCAGACTGGATGACTCTCAAAGTCCTTTCCCAGCCTTGCAGCCCTTGGAGACATAAAGCTGAGGTTTTAACATCATCAAGTACCGCAGTGCGCGGCTGCTGTCCCAGGGGGTTATGTGCTGTGTGCTCTCAAGGACACTCAAGTCCTCCTTCACAGTGGCACGCAGCAGTGTTATTTATCATCCCCTCCTTTCCTTCCTGCCCCTTTTCCTCCCCAGCTGATGACATTCCTGCCCTTAGCTGGGTTGTGCAGCAGTCTCCAGTGATGCAGGGAGCTGAGATGCTTGGGTTTGCCTCTCTGCTAAGCAAGGGAAACCCTGTGATGAAGTGAGACACTGAAGTGATTCCTCAGCTCCTATCCCGCCTGAGAATTAACTGAGGAGGATTTATCCCCATGGGGGAAATGGAGCAGGGACAGTGATTTTATACTCACTCCACCCCTCTAGGTATAAGGGCTTGTTATAAATAATCCTTGAGCCTAAAGCATGTGAGTGAGGACTTTGAGAGATTTAACATGAAACTCTAACATCTTCTTCCACTAAAGCTTATGTCAATAAATCATTTTTTAATTATAAGCTTAAATTATCAGCTAAGCATGTCTAAATGATCTCTGGAGTGATTTCTGCCTTCGCAGCAATGTCAAGGAGGCCTGAGAAGAAAGTTCTCCTTCCTTTTAAAATGCTCTCTATTTTTTCCCATCTCCTGAAAACCAGCCACCCAATGCACATGTGTCAATGATATGAATGAAATCCAACCCACCCCTAAATTAGGAACTGCACAAGCCCATTACCTAAATGTTATGGCTCAGTTCCACCTCTGATGTACAGTGAGAGCTGTGGCTTTGATTTAGTGCTGCCTTCTGTGATGAGCTCAAGCAGCAGAGTCTTGGTGCCCTGGGAGTTATTTGCAGGGTGGGAACGTGTGTCCGTACTGGGGGGATCCCACTGGAATCTGAGCATCCTAATTTTACCTACAGGAACACACCTTTCTGAGGTCTGCAATCCACCATCCAGAGCAGGATCCTTCTGATTCTCCAGGGAATCCTCGAAGCCCAAAGGAAGAGGCATGGAAAACAGATGGGTGAGGCGCTGCTGCAGGTACGTTGGTCAGTGCTTTGGTGGTGATGGAGCTGGAGAGGTGTATGTGGGGCATCATCTGCTCTTCTGGCCGCAGGCACAGCCGAATCGATGCTGTTCCATTCACTGGAAGGGAGAGCTCCTCATGGCCATGATGCGCTCCTCATTTCAGATGGCCGTCAGAGCCCCTTTGCCCTGCAGATTGCTCCCTGGGCACTCAAAATCAATCCACGAATGATTTTCTTCTTCTCAGGAAGAGACCTGTAGCATTTCTCACCCCTCATTTTCCCATGTTCCCCTCATTAATGCGGTTAATGAAGGCTTTGTGGCCCATTGACCGGGTGAGGAGCCCCGGGCAGTGCATAGGGATGCAGGTGAAGATGCAGGCAGGAGCTGCACCGGGGCTCTGTGAGCTGGCATGAAACGGAGACAATTCCCACCATTTCCTGGTCCCTTTTCTGCTCTGGAGAAGGGTCTTCCCAGCGGATTGTTGCTGCAGACCCTGTGCAGCTGACACGCTGCTCCTCCTGTGCAGGAGTAGTGAGTCTCTCTGGGTTTGAAGAGGTCTGGAGATGCTCAGATGAGAGGGCTGCTGCTATTCAATGGCAATCCTCCCCGGCTCCTCTTATCCTCCCCAGCTAGGCTCTGATTTCTCACTTTCTTTTCCCTTGCCCCGATTAATCTTATTTCATGGATTCCATGACAACACAAAGCATCTGAGGATCTTGCTCTTCAAACTGTTATTGAATTATGTGCAGGGAGATGGGGCTTGCTCAGCCCCCGATCCACATTAACCAGATTATGCTATGAAGGTCGAATGCAGGAATTAACTGGAGTTTGAGCAGCGCATCATTTTGCAGGGAGATGCAGTGGCTGCTTGTGCTGTAATATAGCCTCCAGCTCTCTGGATTGCCCTGGGGAGAAGGTTTTAATCTCTCCTTCCACCATTCTTCCATCCAAAAAGTGGCAAGAGCAGACCTAAGCCCCTCTGTGGGGGTCTGGGTTGGTGAGCAGGCTCACAGCACAGTGATGCTGGAGGGCGGTATCTTTGTCACCACTAGAGAAATTGCCAGTTTGTTCTGTAATCTAAGTATGAGAAATGAGAAACTGCCCCTCTAAGGAACATGGGAGCATCCTGGCTCCCCATTCCCCAGCCATGAACGTTGGATTTCAGTGGAAGGGAGCCTGCAGCTGGGGAGGGATGCGAGGAGTGATGGGTCAAAGGATGGATAGTGATGAGAGCAGGAGCGATGCGGGGCTGGTGGGCCCAGGGGAGTGATGTTGGTTTTTCTGGGTCTGCCTCCCTTTCAGCCTTGTTCTGCTAATAGGTTTCAGTGTCACAACAGGCAGTGGTGATAGGGTCAGGGTCAGCTCAGCCCCGTGTGGCTCCTATGGATGAGGTTGCTCAGGGATGCTCCACTCATCACCAGGGCTTCAGCATCATGTGGCCACCCTGGGTCTGCATTCATGGGGGGCTCAGGTCTGTGCCCATCTCCATCCTGCTTCATCCCAGCCAGGTTTGTATTCATGGGGAGCTTAGTTCTGTCTCCCCCCTCCATCCCAGCCAGGCTATGAATCCCCTGCCCCAGCCTGGTTAAAGGCTTTTGTCTGTGCTTAATGATCTGGCTGCAAATTTACCCTTGAGGAGGTAGGAGCTGTAAATAATGTTGTTTTTTAGAGAGAGAAAAAGAGCCTTTTGAATGGGATGCTGTTAACCCCGAGCTTTCCAGAGGGGCTGTTCCTGTGAGGTGCTGGGGCATCACAGGCAGCTCAGCACCAGCAGAACAGGGTCTGATTGTGCTCCTTCAGTGAAAAACATCAGATGGGCAGCAGGATTAGAGGCGAGGAGGACACAGGGCTGAGGGATGCATGGGGCTGGGGATGCATGGAGTTGGGGGGTATGCATAGAGGTAGGGGGGATGCATGGAGTCAAGGGGATGCACTGGTCCAGAAGCTGCTCCTCATGTCCCTGAAAGCCTGGAGGGTGGGAGCAGGCCTGGACTGATGTTTGCAGCCACTGAATCCACACAGCGAGGCTGTGGGAGCTGCATCATCTGAAGCCATCGTAGAACCATGGTTTAGGTTGAAGGAACCTTAAAGCTCCTCCAGTCTCAACCCCCTCCCATGGGCAGGGACACCTTCCACTAGAGCAGCTTGCTCCAAGCTCCTGTGTCCAACCTGGCCCCAGTCTATGACTCTATGAAATGCAGAGCCTTTGACATCCAAGCCCCCTCTCGCTCCATTTCCCCTTCCTCCTTCCCCTGAACACGTGCAGCCCTCAACAGGTTGCTTTGTAAATTCCTGGGTACCTGCAGGGCCACCTCCTCCATCTGCAGAGCTTCCCTTAGCCAAACAGTGCCTCCTCCTGTGCGTTTGCTTTGGAGATTGAAAGGATTTGGTAAAATGAGGGGTTTGCTGCTGCTCAAATAAGAGCTTCCCCTCTGCACCGGTGACATTTGCTCTTGGACCACCGGAGCACTCGTTGACTCCCACACAGGGCATCTTGGCTCCTGCATCCCTCCCCTGGGAGGTTTGGCATTTCGAGCTGCCCATCCTTAGGTGTGTATCCAAAAATCCTCTTGGGTCTTACCCACGGAACCACAAAGCACCGGAGCTGCTGCACCTTGAGGGGCTGCAGTTCTCTGGGATAGATCTCAGGCTGCAGGATGGGGTTAGGTGGGCTTTCCCAAGCCAGGTGCAGTGTTAGCTCTGGGAAGCAGGGACTGAGCCACCCCTGTCCCCCATCATAAACAGCCCCTGAATTGTGTTTTCTCCTCCCTGTTTCAGCGCAGGGAAGCTTTGGACAGTTTCAAGGCACCTTTCCCTTTGCCAAGGATCTCTCTAAAAGGAATAGAAACAGGGCAGTGGGAATGGAGGCTGCCAGCAGCGATCTGAGCATCCAGGTAAGAGCATTTTATGTGTTTTTGGCCGTGCTGCTTTGAGCATCCCAAAGCCTGGAGGTAGGAACACATGGGCTGTGCCTTTTCTATAGCCAGCCCTCCAAAGTCATAGGATCACAGAATGGTTTGGGTTGGAAGGGACCTAGTTCTAACCCTAGTGACAGAAATACCTACACAGCCCTTTAATAAGGAAGAAGGTAGATGATACATGAGGCTGTGAGCACTTCCGTGTCACTGCTCAGGAGGTTACTAAAGAGAATGGAATTAGTGGCCTGGAAGCAGAGCAGTTTCCTTGGAGCTCTGAAGTCAGGGTGCCGGGAATGGAAGAACCCTGTTTTGGGGGGTGCTTGGGGCTTCTTTGGCACCAGGACCTGCTGAGAAAGCTCTTCCAACCTTACCAAGTCCCCATCCAGCTCTGCCTGGTGCCATTGGCTGTTATTGCATCGTGATGGTGCAGGTTGTGGCCACTGATGGTTGTTGTTCATTCATTACAGCATCCTCAAGCCTGCATCTCCCTGCACCCATTGCTGTCAGAGGAACAGCAAGGCAGGTCCATAGTGGGTTTTCGGGGCACAGGGAGCTGTGGTGGGTCTGTGTTTGTCCCCTCTCCTGTGCTAAATGTTGGCTCAAAGGCACAGCGTCCTGGAGCCTTTTGGTGCTCAGCTGAGCCCAGTGTTACAAGCACTGTCTCGAGCCCAAGACCTTGGCTGTGTGCAGTCAGTAGCACAGCTTTGGGGCTGCATGTGCATGGCTTTACTCATGGTTTACTCAGGGCTCATAGCTCTGATGGAGGTCTGCCCTCAGCAGCCATCAAGTACCTGAGGCTCTGTCAGAGGGGCTTCAGGGGAGGTTTCTATATCCAGCTCTCCTAAAGCTAGCTTTGGATACCATGTCCTGCAATTGTAACATGAGATCATGGCTCATTTCGTTCTCGGCCTCCAAGTTGCTCACCATAGCCTGCAGGCTTGAAAAAGCCACTGATGCTGTGCCTGATGCTGCAGGCTGTGTGCTCTGCCTGCTGGAAGAGCCATCCTTTCCTTGGTGAGACATTCATTTGGTATTGTTAATGCTCAGAACAGAAAGGATTGTGTTCTTGCAGCTTGGGAACAGGCCCTCTGAGGTCCCACATGCAGGTAGCTGTGGGGCTGGGAACAGAGGAGGGGACCCCTTCTTTTGAGGCACAGATGTGGGGTGAGAAAAGGTGCAGCTTAACTGGTGAATAATGCGGGCAGGGTAAGGTGCTGATGGGGTTTAGGGACCATCAGCAGAGTGAGCATGGAGTGCATCCCTTGGGCACAGATGCTGTAGGAGGGTTTGGCAGCTCACGGGCTCCCAGTTCCCCCCTTCCCAAAAAGCTGGTGTGCTCTCGCCTCCAAGAGGAAGAGGATGTTTTGTTCCTGCCCTCGCCCTGCTTGGCCTCTGAACTGAAGTTGTATCTCATTAAGAAGCACTAAGTTTTCTGCTCCAGCCCTTGTTTGCCATCTGCTCTAATGGGGAGTGAGGGGCTTTTGCACTGTTTACTATTCCCCTTGTTGCTCTCAGACCAGACCTGGACCCAGGGAGCCTTCAGTGTCAGCATCCAAGTGTGTGCTTTTATGCACAGTATATGCAGATGCTAGGTAATTTGTTTTATAAAGCTATCTTTATGGCAGCTCCCAGTGCTGCTGGTACCAGCTGCGAGGAGAATCACTTGGATGTTTAAGTGCTGTTGACAGAATTGTTCCCAGTGGCACGTAGGCCCAGATCCATGTCTCCCTCCTGGTCGAGGTTCAGGGTACCAGGAGGATGAAGGCATCGATGCAGCCGAGCCCTCCAGAGACACACAGGGGTCATCTGGGGACAGGAAACCTTCAACAAGCAACTGTCTCCATGCAGGTCTATGGGAGACGTACTCAGACTGCAGGAGCTGCTCCAGCAGCTCGCCCGGGGATGGGGCAGTGTCAGGCTCTGCCTTGCCCAGCTCATGGGATGGGGAGGATGCGGCTGGACCCAGGGAACAGCTAAAGCTGGCTTTGGGAGAGGAAAGCTGCTTTAGGGAGAGCTTTCCTTTTAATTCATTACTGTGGAGCGATGCTCGTCTGCAGGGCATCTCATGGGCACAGCGTGTGCGATGGTGAACGTCCAAACACCTAAAGCCCCCAGAGCTGGTGGGGTGGCTGGGCAGGAGCACAGGGGATGAGAGTGGGATGGAGTCCAGAGGGGATTCTGTGGTGATCTGCTGGAGGGAACCTGGTGGGAAAAAGGCTGGAGAGGGGCTTTGGACAAGGGCCTGTAGGGACAGGCCAAGGGGAATGGCTTTAACCTGCCAGAGGGGAGACTG